>JAQJVL010000337.1:907806-1030260 GCA_035578905.1 Stictocephala bisonia | reverse complement strand
GTACAATTCAAATTGTTTTCAAAGACATTATATGGGACATACATGCAATTTAACTTGTACTACATAAAGATACCAGTGGCAGGCAAGATGACATAATAATAACTAGGGGACATCTTTGCACACTTCGCGTGCCAACCCTGTCACTTGCGTTTGTGACACCTCAATCTTTGGCCTCAGCTTGTGACTTTTAACTTCAAATACAGTATTAGTGGTTTTAAAGTGAGACCTACAGTTGGATGCGAATAAAACCATCCTTAAAAAAATTCCCTCAAAGTCTCATGACGATTAGATGAATGAAGTCCCCTACTACAGTAATACATAAAATAAGCACAGACATAGATAGACATGCATTTTTATTTTCACTTCCTTCAAGAAGAGTAGCTGCAGCTGTTCGAGGATGTTCCTTTGCATAACAGACGAAACTTGTACTTCCAGCATGATGGAGCCCTACCTCAATTTTCTCAGGCCCTTGCCGCTCACTTAAATAATCAATATCCTAAAAGATTAATTGGTCTTGGAGGGCTGCAATCTTCACCACGAAGATCACTAGATCTATCTCCAATTGCCTGTATTATGGATTTGGCTACACAGATAAAGGACATTTCTGGTATATTAAGCAAAGCGACAAGCAATGCAGTGCACAATGTGCTTTAAAATGCTTTATTAATGATGGCCCCATTTTTGAACATTTGTTATAAAAAGATGTGTTAATTTAGGCCAAACCAATTATTTTTCCATTAAATTACTTATGTATTATAATAAATAAAGCTGAACTGTTGTACTTGTTTGTGTGTTGTTTTTTACTTAGTTTATTACATAAATCTTCTCAGAATCAAATTCTCTACAAATAATGTGTGTAATTGTTATGGCTTTATTACCCATTTAACAAAGTTATTGTACATTAAATGTAAAAAAAAACTGAATTTCTTGTCCCAATTCCGTGCAATTATTCCCAAATTACTTTTAAAAAAAATTAAAAATACAGTTTTGAAACCTAATTCTTTAGCTTTCTCATCTAAAATTATATATTAAATTACAACATTTCTGTCCTAATTTATCTTTCCATAAGTTGTGTAAAATGTTATTTCACTCTTTATCCACGAATATTATAAAAATGTTTAACTGGCTGTAATTCAATAATGAAGCGTTTTCGGATCTATGTTTACATAACAATTTTCTTTATATTTAGTAGTAGAATGTGTTGTTGAAAAGAGGGGGAGACCGTCATAAATCACACTGCATATATGTATATTTTTTTATGGATAGCTAGGAAATTTTAAAAATGTATGAAACAAAATAATGCATTAAAAAAATTACTACATTTATGCAGATGTATTATTCTACCTAAATATTTTAAGGACATGTTTATCTAAAAAATGGCACATTGGTCTTGTAAATCTATAGATTAGATCTTTATTTATATCAAATTATATTTGTTAAATAACTTTGTTGTTTAAAAAATTCCAACTGCACACATACAAAAGATAATACAATATATTTCTGCATATACAGTGTATAACTGAAATACATGGTCAAACTTGGAAATACATGGAGGTTGTTCCTGGGGTCAAAACAAACAAAAAATTTTCATATCAACATATGTCCTAATATGCAGTTTTCTGTCTTTGTTTTTTCCATTATATTTTTGTCTAACCAACCATAAAAGATAGATTGCTGAAATTTGGCTTATATGCTATACAAGTAATATTCTTGTACATAAAAAACGTGTCGATAAATTTCAAAATGGTGGCTAGTTTAATACTTAGATGTTAAATCACATAAAACTACACCCTGTATAAAAAAACACAATAGTAATAAACTGTGGCAAATTTTATTTTAAAAAAACTAACGTTACCTTATTTATTAAAAACAAAGGAGAAATGCATAATTTTTGGTATTTTCTTTAATCTAGTTACACGTGATGTTTTGAGAAAGTCGTTCAACACCACTGTAAGTATATGTGTTGGACCTTGGTGGGTGGATCAGTACCACCTTATGTGTATGGGTGAAAAGGTGGTTCAACACCACTGTAAGTATATGTATTGGTGGAAAGGTCAATGCCACCTTACATGTATGGGGGTGAGGTCGTTCAACACCATTGTAAGTATATGTACTGGTGGAAGGGTCAATACCACCTTACGTGTGTGGGTGAGAAGGTGGTTCAACACCACTGTAAGTATATGTACTGGTGGAAGGGTCAATACCACCTTACGTGTGTGGGTGAGAAGGTGGTTCAACACCACTGTAAGTATATGTATTGGTGGAAAGGTCAATACCACCTTACATGTATGGGTGAGGTCGTTCAACACCATTGTAAGTATATGTACTGGTGGAAGGGTCAATACCACCTTACGTGTGTGGGTGAGAAGGTGGTTCAACACCACTGTAAGTATATGTATTGGTGGAAGGGTCAATACCACCTTACGTGTGTGGGTGAGAAGGTGGTTCAAGACACTGTAAGTATATGTACTGGTGGAAGGGTCAATACCACCTTACGTGTGTGGGTGAGAAGGTGGTTCAACAGCACTGTAAGTATATGTATTTGTGGAAGGGTCAATACCAACTTGCATGTATGGGTGAGAATGTGGTTAAACACCATTGTAAGTATATGTAATACCACCTTACATGTATGGTTGAGAATGTGGTTCAACACCATTGTAAGTATATGTGTTGACGGGAGAGTCAATACCACCTTACATGTATGGGGAGAAGGTGGTTCAACACCACTGTAAATATATGTGTTGACGGGAGGGTCAATGGATGGAAATATTTTATTTTTAAATATTCAAGGTTTGAGAGGTAAAGTATCATTGTTGGAGAGTTTTCTTACAGACAAAAATATTTGCATTATTGGTGTTGTTGAGCATTGGCTTGATGAATGTGAGGTGAAATTATCTGCTCCACAAAACTTTGTTTGTGCGAGTTCCTTTAACACAAATACACATATAAGGGGAGGATCCGTTATTTTTTTATCAAATACCTTACAGTCAAGGGTTCTTGACATAGATCGGTTTTGTTTAGAATTGCATTTTGAAGGCTCAGCAGTTATTATTGGATCATTAAAAGTCATTATTGTAACGATATATCATTCAACGTCAGGCAAACCTTACATTTTTTTTGGAAGCACTTGAACAACTACCATCACACCTTACTCAGTGGCCAAATTATACAATAGTTATTGGGGGAGATTTTAATATAAATGTTGATATTACTTTAAATAAAAGAACAGGGACTCTTTTATTGGAACTCCTTAAAAAATACAATTTTTATCCACTAAATAGGGCTCCTACAAGAGGAAAAAATTGCTTAGATAACATATTTGTTAACCAATATATGAATAAAGAAACAACTTGTCAAGTCTTCCACTTTCCGTTTTCTGATCATGATGGTCTTATTACTAATATAATTAATAGAGTGAAACTTAATTTAGATAAAACTGTTTTACAAATACCAAGTTTAAGCATAAATGAATTGTGCCTTCAACAAAAATTAGTAAAACCATTAGGCGAAAGGCTTAGTGCAATTAACTGGGAAGGTTTTATTGAACATAACCAAAACCACTGTGCTAATGAAGCTTTAAATAATTTTTTAAATATTTTATATAGAAATATTGAATATTTTCTGTGTGTAAAAAGAAAGCAAAATCAATACCAAAAGCCTGTCGTAAAAAAGAATAAAAATGTTTGGTACACGACAGAGCTAAGTGAATTAAAAAAAGGTCTATTACTGTTAGATAATATAATTAAAAATAGTAGTGTAAAGAACCATATTTTGGAACAAGAATATAAGAACAAAAAAGTGTATTATAGACATGCAGTAACCAAAGCTAAGATGAAATATAATGTAAATTTAATAGAAGGCAGTGCCAACAGTTGTCGGGCTGCCTGGAAGATAATTAAAAATAGCCAAGGTATAGTTGATTCATGTAGCTCTGAATTGTCAACTGATATCTTAAATAGTTATTTTATAGAGTCTGTTAAATGCATTAAGGATAATATTAAGTTGCAAAATCCCTCACTGGCAAAATCTGAGGATTTTTTGAGAGATAATATTTCACAACACATACGTTTTGAGGAGTGGAAGTACGTGTCCCAAAAAGATGTGTTAGATGCTAGTAAGAGGTTAAAAAACTCAAATAGTTGTGACGTTTACTATTTCTCAAACAATATGCTTAAAAAATAATTCATTGCATAATAACGCCTCTCACTTGGTGCATTAACAAATGTCTCCAGGAGGGGGTATTCCCAGATGAATTAAAGGTTTCGAAAGTTTGCCCGATTTTTAAGAAAGGGTCAAAAGATGACCCAAAAAGTTACCGACCGATATCTATGGTGCCAATTTTATCGAAAATAATTGAAATAGTTGCATATGACCAATTAAATAATTATCTAGAGGACAATTGCCTTTTTAGTAACACTCAGTTTGGCTTCCGTCGTGGAAGATCTACAGAGAATGCGGTGGAAAAACTAGTAAATATGGTAATAAAATCTTTTGAAGATGGAAGTTTCACTCAAGCCTCTATGTGTGACCTAAGTAAAGCATTCGATTGCGTTAGTCATTTGGACCTGATTAAAAAACTTCAACATTATGGTGTTAAAGGATTCCCTTTGAACTTTTTTAAATCTTATTTGGACAATCGTAAACAAAGTTTTTTCCAAAGATCAATGGTCGAAAGAAGTATATGTTGTGTGGGGTGTTCCCCAGGGCTCAGTACTGGGTCCCCTCTTGTTTCTTATTTATATAAATGATCTTTCCAAATCAATCAAGACTACAAAATCTTTGCTTTATGCGGACGACACAACATTTCTCATTCTGACATTGTCAAACTTAAAGAACTCTCCCAAAGAACCTTAGCAGAAGCTTCAAGTTGGTTTTTAGCTAATGGTCTACAGTTAAATGAAGACAAAACCCAGCAAATTCTTTGCGTCCAAAATCTAACGTTACATTTAATTATGAGCTTGCTGATTCAGTGAAATTTCTGGTTATTTTCCTAGACAGCAAGCTGAACTGGGGTCCGCATATTGACTATTTAACAAACAGGCTTTCAAGAATAGTTTATCTCTAAGTCGACTTATGCATTTTGTGCCTCTTCATTATGTCAGATGCAGCTATTTCGCATATTTTCATTCTATAATAAAATATGGAATATTACTGTGGGGAAACTGTAATAGAATCCAAGAGGTTTTAGTCTTACAAAAGAAAATTATTAGAATTATTTCAAATATAAATTCAAATGAACACTGTAAGCCATACTTCATTAATTTAAAAATCCCCACTGTAGTTAATTTGTACATATATGAATTAATTAACTATATTTTAAGGAATCCTCAGAACCTAGAATTTCATAATAATTTACACAAATATAACACAAGAGGGAGGGATTTAGCAATCGTAGGCAAGCACAGACTAACAAAAACGTCTCAAAACTATAGTGTATTATCAATTAAAGTGTACAATAAGTTAAATATATTAATTAAGAAGCATTCAATTAGAGACTTTAGCGATAAGTTTTATGACTGGCTAATTTTGAATCCATTTTACACACTTCAGGAGTTTTTTGATGTGGAAAAAATTATATTATAATATGTAGTATAATTTTATTGAAATGCATGTGATTACCAGTGCTGTTTCTTTATTGATGCTGTTGATTGTTATAAATGTTATTAATGTACCTGTAGTATATTCTATTTTAGTTATTGACTTAAGCAAAAAAAATATATGACGTGGCAGTTTCTGCATAAATTATGACTTTGTCAATGACATTTTGTTCTTATGACAATAAAGATTATTATTATTATTACCACCTTACATGTATGGGTGAGTAGGTGGTTCAACACCACTGTAAGTATATGTGTTGACGGGAGGGTCAATACCACCTTACATGTATAGGTGGGAAGGTTGTTGAACAACACTGTAAGTATATGTGTTTATGGGTGTCAATACCATCTGACATGTATGGGAGAAACGATTGTTCAACACCATTGGAAGTTGGTGGGTGGGTCAATACCCCCATACGTGTATGGGTGAGAAGGTGGGTTAATAACGCTGGATGTGTACAAGTGGGTCAATACCACCTTACAAGCATGGGTGAGAAGGTTGTTCAACACCACCTATAGTACATTTGTTGGCGGGAGGGTCAATTCCACCTTACGTGTATGGGTGAGAAGGTTGTTCAACACCACCTATAGTACATGTGTTGGCGGGAGGGTCAATTCCACCTTACGTGTATGGGTGAGAAGGTTGTTCAACACCACCTATAGTACATGTGTTGGCGGGAGGGTCAATACCAACGTACGTGTATGGGTGAGAAGGTTGTTCAACACCACCTATAGTACATTTGTTGGCGGGAGGGTCAATTCCACCTTACGTGTATGGGTGAGAAGGTTGTTCAACACCACCTATAGTACATGTGTTGGCGGGAGGGTCAATACCAACGTACGTGTATGGGTGAGAAGGTTGTTCAACACCACCTATAGTACATTTGTTGGCGGGAGGGTTAATTCCACCTTACGTGTATGGGTGAGAAGGTTGTTCAACACCACCTATAGTACATGTGTTGGCGGGAGGGTCAATACCAACGTACGTGTATGGGTGAGAAGGTTGTTCAACACCACCTATAGGACATGTGTTGGCGGGAGGGTCAATACCACCTTACGTGTATGGGTGGGTTCGTTGGTCAATATCATTGTAAGTATATGGGTGGGGCGTACCTTAATCGAGTGTCTCTGGATTAAGAATTAAAATATCCTTTATAGGTTAATAAATAGGTTTTTTTTCTGAAAATCTTTGAATCTGACGTAGTACCAGTTCCGTGTACAGTTTGTAAGACTAGTTTCGTTATACCACAGTGGCCAAAATGGACAAAACATACAATTTAATTAAAAACCAACATAAAATATTGTTAGGGGCACAGTTTAGCACACACGACTAAGTGTTACAGGAACTTGTACGGTGTTAAGGAGTTCTCTGCAATAACTTGCACTTTACAGCTGTTGCAGAACACTTTGATCGAACTTCAATATAATGTTTATCAACACAAATTTACGACGTGTTGAAGGTCTGAGCCTAAGTGTAACCAAACTATAGGCAACACGTGCTGGACTATAAACACGCAAATGACACGTTTACTAAATGCAACAGCTGGGCGAGTGCCAAGCCTACAGCGTTATCATCTCTGGGAAATGAGGATTATTATAAAAGTTAAATTATATAATATATTTTTAAGTACACAGAGATTTCTCATCCAATGTCAAATTTTCAGATCAAATGCAATGTCTCAAATTATCGAGCTGTTGCGATCGAGAAGTGGAACTCTAGTGGGAGTCCAATGTAAATGTAATAAAGTTGAAACCAGCTGTGTAGCACAACTAACCAAAAGAGGTACCGACACAAATATTCCTATTACGTGATATATATTTGTAACTCTGTAAGTGTAATAGTGTAATACTATACAAATACCACTATACGTGTATAAGAGGCTGGGGTAAGCCAAGATCAATGGGAGGGTGGGTGGACCAATACCAAGCCAGGTACGTGAGTTGGCGGGCGGGTGGGTCACTGTTAAAGAATAGTGTTACTTGTAACTGTCCATTACTGATAGTCACAGTTTGTCACTGTTAAAGGACACATATATTCAAGGGTTATACGAGCATAAACATCAAATTCGAACTACCAATACTATGCGGACTTCTAAATTCACATACAGGGTATGATAATCGGAAAACACCAGACAATTTTGATATTCGTCTGGTATACCAAACTTTAGATTGTGATAAAAAACAAACAAAAACTATTTTTAAAAGTAGACGAAAACACATTCTTGTTCAGAAATCGTTCAGAGTCCTTTCAATATTAAGGGGGTTCGGTACAGAAAAACTTTAAAAAAATGCATTTTTGGTTTTTAACTGTTTTTAACTCTCTGTTTCTTTCTGAACATTTTGGTATATAAAAAATGTATGTACGGTATTGGGAACATATTTAAAAAAATGTTGAAACGTCCTTTGGCACCCACTAAAAACCATACTTTTCTAGCTACCTGCTAGAATAGATCATCGTATAGCATATAAGACTCATAAACTAATGTTTTTACATTTTGTTGCCTTGGTAACACTGTTTATATTTCTACTGTTCTCTGTGTTGTTGACAGCTGTCATTCTCAGTTGAGGTTATGCCTTTTATATTGTTTGTTTACTTACTTACAGTTTCTGTGAAAAGTGTTAGTTCATTGTGTTTTGAAGAACATTTGAGTGTAAACAGTGCTAATATTAGTTATTTTCAAAAATGCCTAGATCAAGTATTCCTAGAGTTTTTAAAAAACGCAAAAACATTGGTAAACCTAAATCAGAAGGAACAAATAGTCCTATTGCAAGTGAACCTACTCATAGGCCTATGCTGACACCAGACCAAGATCAACCCCTTTTGCCTGGGTCCACTATTGACATCAAAAGCTCATCACATATAAAGCTCATACCAAATTTAGACAAATATGATTCCTTTTCAAGGTCTGATTGTACAAATCTTATTATAAGCAGTAATGTACTTAAAAAAATACTATCTGAAGTTGCCGTGTGTCGGGACTGCGGTTCCGATCTTTCCCTCCGCGTAGGTAAACATGTAGGCCTAGCAGCCAAAAATAAATTTTGTTGGCCTCAATACCCTTTGTTTAGGTGTATATGATGCTGTAGCATCCTTCAATGAAGGTAATATTGCCAAGTGTCAAGTGTTGAAGAGTTTGGGAATTGAACCAGGACTAAACTGTGCGTCGGTGATGAAAGATCTGGACATCGCTCGCATTCAAAAAGGTGATCGAGAAGCTGCTGAAATCCAGAAGAAAGCTAGACAAAGCAAGAGACTCTTGAAAAGGAAGCTGGAGGATGATATGGAGGAGGATGATTGTGTAGCAGGTCCCTCTTATGCTGCTGGCATGTATTAGAAGGTAAATAAAACTTTTAAAGCCGTTTTTCCGAAAACTATATTTTTTATTATAAAATGTACCTTTTCTCAGGAACTATTTGACATAGGCCAACCAAATTTTTGTCTCTTATTTATTACATGCATGTACACACTTTGACGAAGAGCTTTTTCCAATGACTTTCTTTGAATAATAAAAAAAAATATATTATGACCATAAAAAAAGAATTTTTTTAAAGATTTTCTAAAAAGATTTTCATTTTTTTCTGTGTGTTTTTTTTTTACAATTCTCGTCGTTAAAGTGTGTAGAAAGGGTGTAAAAACAAGCCTGAAAAATTTAACTCCAATATCTTAAGTAGATTTCTAGAAAAGGAACAACAAAGTTGTTAAATTTAACATGGGCGGGATAGGGAGTACCGAACCCCCTTAACTCATTTTATGAATGTTTGGGGGGGGGGGGGAGGGAACATGAAAAAAGATGGATGTGCTAAACTAGTTGATTACATTTTAGACGATGCCAGATAAAATCTATAAATTTTGCTAAGCGTTTATGTAAAATACTCTTGAACTTTACAAGCTACAACCATAGCACTCCCACGTTAGAAGATGTCATGGAAATCTCATAATATTGTCTTTAAATTTTCCGGAATAGTATTATTTAATCTAAATATTTTTATTGCCTAAAATAGATTTATTACAGTCGACTGAGTGCAGTTTTTATAATTCATTTCAAATTGTTTATAAATAAAGAACCAGTATCAGTACAGAACACAGACCTCTTTAAGGTGGGGGGGGGGGACTTCACGAAAATTCCATAGTATGGGTTTTTACTTCAAGCATTCGGTCCGAAATAATATTCGTTTCACAACACTTGAAGTGACATTTGATGTGCGAGGAATGTTTTAGTGGATCATAAAGTGCTTTGAGTAATGATAAATAGTGATTATTGTACAGTTAATTATGTGAAACTTTAACGACGATTTTAATTTTAAAATTAAAAATTCATAATATTAAATATGATCCTCTAGAATTACTGTACTATTAATAAACATACAGTGTTCACAACAACTCATTATAATAATCAACACGAACTGAACAGCATGTTTCTGCCCTCAGACTTCACTATCGATTGTTTGGCATTTTGGAAAACAATCAATTTATGTTTAAGTAGTTTTAATCGTAGGCCTACATTTGCTTCGTAGACATTGAGTGGACTCTTAGATAGCTTGGTCCGAAACCTTTAGGATTATTTTCATGGGAGTTATATGGCTGTATGAATGTCGAAAATATATTTGAATGTGTGTATCATATGTTGTTTAATTTTATGAACTTTATAAATTTTTATATATTATATTAATATTATTTTGACAATAGCATGACATTAAAAACATTTGTTAATATGCAATAAAAATAAATAAATCTAAAAAGTGTCTTTTGTTTCTTTAAGGGATAATGCGATCATTACTCTAATTAGACATTTTATTCGATTACATTTTGGTGATCGGTGACTAAATAATAAAAACCTTTATTATTTAGCCTGTACACTAACTACGCAACTGTCCAAAATTACGTTTTGACAATTCTCCATTGTTGGTGAAAAGTCGTAATCAGCAGTATTACGCCGGTATAAATAGTTTGTAATGCACGCGGCTACTTTCGGCACATAATGAGAAAGTGAGGGACGGATGAATGAGTCGACCTATATATGGACAGATGCTTCTTTGTCACATGTCTTGTTACACCGAAGTGAAGTCGCGCTCATTTGCCTGACCTAGTTTCATTTAACCAACTGCTTTCATACATTTACTGAACAGAACTTGCTTAGACTAAATAAAAAATAATTGTTATGTGTTGAAAATAGTAGCAGGATTTAATTTAAAATAACTAGAAGAATATAATGTAAAACATGTTGTTATTTTAATTATCTCTTACTTATAAAGAAGAATTGTTTAAAAATAAATTAAGTAAGTATTATTTGTCAAAATATGATTCCAATGTGGTTAAGTCTATAAACCTCAGTATTTTCACCAATATTTTATAAAATACAATTATAATTCCAGGCTCAAAATGCTGAATTAACAATATATAATTATATTTATTTATTATACTTTAACTAACACTGTCGTCCTCCCAATAAGGGCAGTCGGATAGTTCATTAGGTCAAAAAAATTCAATTGTTAGGTTTTTAGTTCGTTGCATTCCTAATTTCATAACAATTAATTTGATATAAATTTTATTTAATTCTGACAAGTAGTTTTGATACTGTGAACAAGTAAAACAATTCACGGGTTAGTTTCTATAGATCGTACCCTCTCAAAATCATAAAATTCTACATAGAATGAAGTTTGTTATAGTATATTTTGATATTATGACTGTACAAGGCTTTGCTACAGTTGTTATTTTGACTTATCTTAAAATCAATTGTTGATTGTTTTGGTATGACATCTATTGAGTTGAAATAAAAGTGTTTTATTTGTTTACTTATTGTAAAAAGGTTAGTAAGAGTAAGTAAATGGGGGGTTTAAGTGTTGGTTTTGCAAAATAAATAGTCAAAAATGCCCAGATGGGTACTGTGTTCAAAAGGAGGAGGAGAATGATCTCTGAACGCCATAAACAGCTTATTGAATATAAGTTTGATCTAATTTTGAAACAATTACGTGTATCTCTAGGCAACAACTGTAATGAAGCTATGAAAGATGCTGATATTCTAAAAAATCGGACAAAGCTAATTATGACAGAGTAAAGGTCGTAAAATCAAAACTTTTGCTAAAAGAAATTAGAAGACCTTTATGAGGTACAAAAGTACCCAAACATACCTTTAAATGGCGCTGGGATGTATTAAATAGAGATTATATGAATAAGTGATGAGTAGGCTATTTTTTTTACGTTTTACGAAAATTAAATTTTTTTAGGTTTCGGTACATTTTTCTCAGGATTTAATTAAGATATCAAATTGAACATTTTTAATTTTGTTCCTTATATTTAGTTCTATAATTTCAATAGAAAGTTAAAAAATAAGTAATATTTTATTTGTTATAACATTTTTAGTAGTAAAAAAACATGATAAATTTTCTATTTGTAAAAAAATTGCTCCTGAAGTATACAATATTTTTTTAAATATCCACTGATAACAAATTTCATGAGTTGTTCTACAAAATAAAAAAAGAACCATGTTGACATGTCAAGTGGTTCCTGATACAAATGTACCTATATTATGTCAATTTTACAGGTGCAAAATACAACCACCCGACTGCCTTTAAATTTTGTTTTAAAAAATGCACATTTATCATTGACTAGGACTTATAAAATTTTATTTTAAATAATATTTAGGTTGACAATATAACTTACAAACATCGTTTATTTGCATACTTGATATTAACTTGGTAGTCTAGTTCGTCCTCTATATTAGTTTACTAAGATACAGAAGGCATCTACATTTACAGAATTTACGTCAAAATATAAAAACCTCGATGTACCGTGTATTTACCAGTGCTTACAAGTCTAAATGGTGAGAATTTTAAATAAGTCAACCTTTGCATAATACTTATAAAAACATCATATTTAATACTGTTTATTTTAAAACTAATAATTATTTATTGTTTTCTCTTGACTTATTTATAATTGAACCCTGTTCGTATGAAAAAAAAAAAACATGTCATGAAGAAACTTTACCACTAAAATGCCAAGGATATGAGAAAAGTGACTAAACGGCTTTGATACAGGTCACACCTACCAACATTGTCAGCCCAGCGACCTCTATATCGTCGTACCAGATTAGAATTTAGCTAAGCATATGCACATGTATAAGCATAGATAAATAAGTTAGTTATCAGTGGTATAAGTTACCTAATATAAGAGAAACTCATCATATTAGTTCAGAGGCATCCCCTTAAAATGGAGTACGGTAGAGACGCAGTACAAGTACTACAAGACTCGGTGATCGAAACCATCCCTTACACAGTAACTTGCATACGTTATATAACACAATAGACTAGTTGTATCTTATATTTTATAAGGTATGAGATTCGTCTTTTGAACTAACTGGGAACACATAAAAATTTTAATGTATAACATAACAATTATATGGTATTGAATATAGAGAGGGGCCTTAACATTTTAGCATAGGGCCTACATTTATTTACAGAAAAAGTGCTCCCTAGTTTAAGGTAGAATTAATTGACTTTTTAGAAAAAAGACAGGGTAAATATATCTTTTTAAAAATTAAGATTGACTAATCCTGAAATGAATACAAAAATAAAATATTATTAGTTTATTTTATTATTATTCTTATGTAACGGCTGATTCTGGAAACTAATGTTTAATGTGTACGTCACTAACTACAAGCAAATTAATTTAAAAAGAATATACAGCTCTTATATTAGGCTAGTTGAACTTAAAGTGTGAGACTACCTTTGTCTCTCTTTCACAGGTTCTCTAATAAGGTCGCAGTCAAAGCGGCCGAACTGTAGTAGGAATATTTGTGCCTGTAATAATTTTGTTAGTAAGGCCCGCAACCACAGCTGGTTTAAACTGCATTACATCATTTATTATATACACCTACAATAGATAAACCATCTAATAGGAATATTTGTGCCTGTAATTTAGTTAGTTAGTGAGGCCCGCAACCACAGCTGGTTTAAACTGCATTACATTCACATGGGACTACACTAGCGCTCCACAATGGACCACAAAAACAGCTGATATTTTGAGACTCAAAATTTAACATTGGATGGGAAATCTCTTTGTGTATAAAATCAATGATTACATTTATATGTGACTACATTAGCGCTCCACAATGGACCACAAAACAGCTGATATTTTAAACCTCAAATTTTAACATTGGACGGGAACTTTATATGTGTATAACATGAATGGCTGTACATTGAGCTATGTATAAACTAAGCCACACAAGGCCCGACATTGGGTAGTTCTCAGAACCGAGTTAGTGGTAGGCATATGGGTATGTCGGTCGTTTGTGATTTAACATTGTCATTCGCACTAAACAAATATTATTCACTGAAATGTGATTATATTTGGCCACCATCCTAATGGGTATTGCAATTAGTGCTGATCACATTGTGGACATATATTTTGGATAATGGGCCTACTATTAATCGGCTATTTTAATACGACTTCAGTTAGTAACTAGACTACATACATACACGTGTATTCTTAAATCATGTTCAGCACTAGTTGCGCAGTGCTGTAAGCCAAGCTACTTGGGGACGAAGTGCTGTGGATATTGTAGGCGCTGGTTCTATGCCCTTCTCTTAATACCGATCCGGCGTCCGCTCAATGGTTGCCATCGACGTGGACAATAGTAGAGAAATATGGGGTGTCAATGTAGTCAGGGTCTGGATATATGTAGGGAAGTTATTGATACTCATCGGGCTTGTCAGTTAGCTGAAAATCAGATCAATATTACGTGGTTCGGATACCAAGTAAGGCTGTAGATTTCTTAGTTGACAATTGGGCTATTGGGATATTAATAAATTGTAATTTCTAAGGAACCGTCGACCTTAGTTAGTAACAATGACTATATTCGTTTATCTATACTCATCACTCCCATTCACCTATCATATTCACCTATATCTCTTCGATCGGCGTCCTAATAATGAGTAACGCAACAATTTGTGTCAGCGTCTCTCATTATTTAATTTAAATAACACCTTAGTGTTAACGTAGAAAATGATTTCCTTCTGCATCTTTAGCTTCATGGTGCTATTTTTGCAACTATATGAACTGCCCCTTACCCTGTACCATAGATATTCTAAGGGTATGCCTGCAGCCTACCGATTAATTGCATTGTATTTATTCATAAATCTCTAAATATATGAAAACTGTTACATTGTCTGACATAAATTAACATTGTTTGACATCCTGTGTTAAATTTAAATTGTGTAAAATTTAAATTGTTTTCTATGACCAACTCAAATTTGTAAATCAGGTGTTTTATTAACAGCATATTATGGTTTATTTATTTAAGATTATTTATTTATTAACGGCAAACGCCAATTTACAAAGAGTTACATACATAAACCAAGATGACTTATAATTAATAGCTTGTATTAAAAAAGAAAAATATCTAACATGATTTTTTTTATGATGAGTGTAGACAAGCGAATGTAGCTATTGTTACAAATTAAGGTTGACTGTTCCTTATAATTCGTCATTATAGTTTGTATGATAGAACCTGTCTCCTGGACCCTTGGCTACCTGGGACTGGCCCGGGACACTCCCCAGCACTGGCAGCCGCCTGCGGCTGTTTCCTTAATGAGTCACTTACTGGCATCCCCACTAGGTGAACTAACTTTTTTCCCGGATCACAATTTTTGAATTTTTTAAAAATATTTGAAAAGTACATAAAAAATAAGATTAACGATATAAAACTCGATAAAAATTGAACAATATTGAGGTGGTCTGTTTATTTGTATAGTAACAGTATAGTTGGTTTTGTGTAACGATATGTCGATTAAATTACATTGGAATTGACAACAATTCTAATAAAATAATTTGTAAACTAAGCTTATAAAAGATTAGAGGTAACAATCCAGTTTCACGAGAAAAATCTGTATTTTGCGTTATAACGGTACTACCACTTGGAACATTGGACTTTCGCAGCGGAAGTCTGACTCATGGTAGCTAATCTATTTCTGAAAAATGCTTAATCAACTGCTTACGAGTTTCTAGGGGTGAGGGTAGTTTTCAGTTCAAAGTGGGTGTTGGCCACAGTAACATCGTGGTAAATTAAATAGCCTCTATGTTTTCATTTAATTTTTTAGTTAGCGAATTTTTTCGCCATCGCTAATTTTCACATCTAAAAAAACAGTGGATTACCATGAAGAGATGAACCACGAAGTATTTGAAGGTTGGTTTTTTGAAGTGCTGCTCAAATCCATTCCGGCTGGTTCAACTATTGTGATGGATAATGCATCATATTACTCTCGAATAGCAAATAAAGTGCCAACATCGGCCTTAAAGAAGTGTGAAATGGAAGAATGGCTGAAAACGCGCAATATCTCCTCCTCTCCTGACTTGCGGAAGCCCGAGTTATATAACCTGATAAAGCTACACAAGCCTCAAGTCACAAGTTACGAGATCGACAAGAAAGTCTCTCAGCTTGGGTTCAAAGTCGTACGACTTCCACCATACCACTGCAACTACAATCCGATTGAACTCGTATGGGCTAATCTGAAACGGTTTGTTGCTGCACGAAACACCACCTTCAAGCTGAGCGATATTCAAAATTTGTTCATGGAAGCAGTGAACTCTTTCACTCCGGATAACTGGAGAAGTTGTGTACAGCACGTCGAAAAAGAAATTGAGGCCGATTGGAAAGAAGAAGGACTTGATGACATTAGTGTCCAAGAATTAATTATTACTTTGGCACCTGGTGACTCGGATGACAGTGATATCGACAGTGATGACGATCCCGACTTGGGAGTGTCACCTCTGGTGTAATCAGGTATGAACAGATTTTTTTTTCAAAAGTTATGAGGACCTAAAGGTTAAAAAATTCAGGTTTTCTTAACTTTTCCCAAGCTAGAAAAAATGTATATATTTATATGTATGAAAAAAATAAATCAAAACCATTAGTATCCTTCAGTGATTTTGAAAAGAGGGCGGAAAAACAATTAAATTAGTATCTTGAATTAAGTGGTTGTGAAGAAATTAAACTTTTATTATTTACAATAACTCCTCAAGTAACATAACAATTTATGTTTTGATAAACTCACTACCGTATGCACATTGTCCTATGCTTTTCTTACGGGAAATTGGTAAAATTTTGATTACCTGTTCTATTTACTAATATTTGGATAACATTTGGTACATGGGTTCTTAATAATCTTATTAAGTAATTATTTTCGCATCGATGCCCCCCTATTCGCAGCAAACTTGTAAAATCTACATTATGTATATTTCAAAATTTGCTTATGTAAGTTTGTATAGTATTCATTGTTATTATGTAAATATTGTGCCTATTATTGTGCCTTTGTCATTATTATTTAAGGTATGTATATGATGTGCTTTTGGATTATTTTGTTAAAGTTCATGTGAAAGTTGTAAAATATTGATTGAATTATAAATATAATGTGCTTAAAAGTAGGAATGCTCTTTTTTTTCAAATCCTTGTCAATTATTTAGATTCACATTGGTAAAATGGCCTATGATATTAATGTTTACTCAATAACGCAGTGTTTGGCTTTATTATTCTAACTCAGTAAATTTGCAATAATTTACTTCTCAGAAATACTTTAGCCACCACGAGTCAGACTTCCACTGCAAAAGTCCAATGTTCCAAGTGTTGGTACCGCAGATTTTTCTCGTGAAACTCGATTGTTACTTCTAACCCATGTTACTCATAAGCTTATTTAAAAAATTATTTTATTAGAATTGTTGTCAATTCCAATGTAATTTAATCGTCATATCGTTACACAAAACCAACTTTATTGTTACTATACAAATAAACAGACCACCTCAATATTGTTCAATTTTTATCGAGTTTTATATCATTAATCTTATTTTTTATGTACTTTTCAAATATTTGAAAAAAATTCAAAAATTGTGATCCGGGAAAAAAAGTTAGTTCACCTAGTGGGGATGCCAGTAAGTGACTCATTAAGGAAACAGCCGCATGCGGCTGCCATTGCTGGGGGGGTCGGGCCTTAACTGAGCGAAGTGACCTGAGTCAAGTAGCCTGGGTGCCTGAACTGAGCGAAGCACTCCAGGGAGCCCCCAGAGACGTGCCTTAACTGAGCGAACCGGCAGCCCTCTTTGACTATGAACATTCAAATAGCATATTCCACTTTTAAACATAATAGAATCTTACACAAATATACAAAATAAAATTCCCCAAAAAATTTTTGGTTAGGTTGGGTTAGGTTAGGTAACAGGGTAGCCCGTGCCGGAGCCAGGTGGTTGACCGCCTCTGGTATGCGGGTGGGATATGATGCTACGTAAACAAGAACATTCCTTGTCCCGACAACTCGCATATACCTGGACTGGACTTCGCTCAGTTAAGGCACGTTTTTGGGGGCCCTTCGAGGGCTTTCGCTCAATTAAGGTAATCTTCGCTCAGTTAATGGGCGACCGCTGGGGGGTGTCCCGGGCAAGTCCCAGGTAGCCGAGGGTCCAGGAGACAGGTCCTATCCTACAAACTATAATTAATAATAGCAAAACACATTCTTCCAATTCCAAAATATAAATGAAGCTCTTACACCAAACATATCTGATCCTTCAACGTACCGCTGGACTATAGCTTATAAGCTAGGACTGGGATCTGTTGTGGTCTTTTAGCAAGACATTAAAACTGTTTTAGGAATTGTAACAGCGTTAGGCATTCTCTGTCATGATAGACAGACATATTTATAATAGACAGTTAATGAGTATGCTTATTTTATTACTGTGTACAAAAGTTGAAAATCTCATATGATATTATGCAGTTATACTGTACAACTGTTTATGAATAAGAAGGTTTGATTTGATGCAAGTAGGCTAATGATATTGACATAATTTAATGTATTCCCGTTTCTTGTAAATATGTTTTCATTGACCATTATAGAAATAACACAAGGGTTACTGCATATTTAGTTTACAGCTGCCACATTCTGAACTGACTTTTTGTTTACATTGTGTCAAATTATGTTTACAAGATGTGTTAAAGCTGTTAGGTTGTATTAGACTTATGACGAACACGACTGAGTTGATAGCTGCTTGCAAATTTCTGGAAATCGATTTATTTAGCAACATCTAAATTTGAATTATGACGTAGGAATAGTTTGTCATGATTTATTTTTGGTTGAATATGGTTTGATCAGATGTTTGAGTCAATTCATGTTTGAGTCGCCGACTTAGCATTGTACGTAGGTATTTTACGCTAATATCAATGATCACACGAGTGTAGTATGAGTGTGGATGAGTGTAGTCTGGTTAAAAACTAAGGTAATTTGAACTGATCCTTTGAAAGAGCTATTTATTAATAGCCCATTAGTCATGGTTACTAAGGGAACTCCAGCTTTACGTGGAATTCGAACCACGTAGTATTTATCCGATTTTAAGCTAATGACAAGCCTGATAACCAATTTTCTTCCATAATCAACACCCAGACCCTCCCCACCCCCAATACGGACACCCCAGACCTCTATAGTAGTGTCCATAACGATTTAAAACATTGAGCGGACTCCTGCCAGTATTAAGAGCGCCGAGAATATAACCTATCGCCCACAACCTCCAAAACAATTAGTCTCGAAGTAGCTGGGTTACAGCACTGCGCCACGTGCCGACCATCACTACAGTATAGGGTGATTGGGTGGGGGTAAAGAGGGTATCTTAAAACGAAAGGGGTAGGAGAGTAAATGTGTCAAGACGTATGTTGAGCTGGAGAATGGGTGTGTCAATACGTACTCTTGGTGAACAAAAGGTCTGTTAAAATGACGTTAGGTGGGTGGGTAGGCCTGTCAAAACGTATGTTTGTGGGTGGATATATAAGTCAAAATGCATGGTGTCTGTATCGTACAGTTTAGCTAGTAAAAAAATGAGTTATTAATGTAATTATAGTGTCTAGTAAACTTTAATACCGTAAGAATCTTACATGAATTTTAAATTGGTAGCTGAATTGTAGCTGACCATTGCCATTTTATGTAGTTAGGTTGTGGGAATTAAACAGGTAAAACGTATTTGATAATTCTTTGATAAAAAATCCCAAGATAATTAGCAAAAATCATGCAATTAAAAAAATAGATTTGCTTATGTGGTTTCGGGGCATTTAAATTCAATTTCGGTTCACAATTATCTTTATTTCGTAAAAACATTGTATCAATATACAAATTAAAATCCAACCTAAGTTAAATTATTCAAGTATATTTTATTTATTTTGAAGAAAGGTTGAACATATTTCTCTATTTGATGTATTTACAGTAGGTTGTTGGAATGAACCAACTAACAAGTATTTTTTTAATCCTTTGACAAAATGTTACTTTACACAAATTTACAATTTTTAGTTTAATCAATCGTCAAAAGTACATGGAAATACATTGCTGCAGCTTTTAAGTACTTATTGCTCTGTTCCTAACGAGACAAGAATTGCTTAGTGCTTCCTCTATTTCAGAGTGAACATGGAATAATCTGAGACTAGTTACCTTTAATAATACGACAATATTTGACCATTTATAGGAGATATTTTCAATACAAAATTCACACACAGAAGGTTACATTGTTACTTTTTTAGTTTCACAGTAGGTGGTATCATCATCATCCTGAACGCACATGGTTGGGTGAGACGGTCGTCAACAGTGTACGTGTAAATGTGGGTGGGAGGATCATCAACAGTGTATGTGTATAGGTAGGTGAGAGGGTCGTCAACATCGTACGTGTATAGGTGGGTGGGAGGGTCGTCAACAGTGTACGTGTATAGGTGTGTGGAAGGGTCGTTAACAATGTACGTGTATAGGTGGGTCAGAGGGTCGTATACAGTGTACGTGTATAAGTGGGTGGGAAGGTCGTCAACAGTGTACGTGCATAGGTGGGTGGGATGTTAGTTAACAATGTACGTGTATAGGTGGGTAAGAGGGTCGTCAACAGTGTACGTGTAGGGTAGGTGGGAGGGTCGTTAACAATTTACATGTAAGGGTGGTGGGAAGATCATTATCACTGTTCGTATATCGGTGGGTGGCTTGTGGGTGCGCTCCACCACTGTAATTTTACAGGTGAGTGGGTGGATACAGACTGGGTATCTTGAAATGAATGGGATTGGAGGGTAAATGTGTCAAGATATTTTATTTTGGGCTGAAGGATGTTGGTCTGTTAATACGTACTTTTGGTGAACGATGGGTCTGTTAAAATTACGTTAGGTGGGTGGTTAGGTCTGCCAAACGTATGTTTGGTGGGTGGATCTGTAAGTCTAGATGTATGTTGTATGGCATAGCGGGTGTATATATTCAATATAGAAACATTCTGTTACAATATCAAAGACGACGTTAGAGTTAATCTTTCTTTGTGAAGTGAAACAGTGCCATATAAAAGCCACACGTGCTTGTTAGCACTTGCCAGGAATAATGTTGTCACCTCGTTCATTTAATACAAAAAATAACACAACAAGACGCGATCTAAACGCTATAATCCGGAACACAAATGTAGCGGCTATAACTGCTTTATCAGTCAGTATAGTATGACAGCTGTTTACGATGTTTACTCTGTGGGCGTGCGTGAGGTTGGCTCCGACTCAACTATTCCTGATCAGCTGTCGCTAGTTTGTTACTTCTGCGGTCGTTGACAGAACTGTTAGTCACAGATAATTATGTAGGCACTTTTAAACGCATGAGTGGTACCGAGATGGAAAGTTATAATATCTGAGGTGATCTGTGGAACATGCAGCGGTGAAATTCAGTTGATTGATTTAGTTTACTAAAACTAAGTCAGCTTATACCGTATATAATTTACATTGCATTTTAGGAATGTTCATGTCCAATTTCATCTATCTTTATCAAAAATAATTTCACTCCGAATCTATAAAAAAATTAATTTTTTACGCTTTTTCCTATACGTTACTGCACAACTAGCCAAGCTGCCACCTTACTGAAAATTAAAATTAAAAAATATATTTTTTATTGTGTCAGCTTGAATATATGTATGACAAAATATATTTACAATTTTCAAAATATAGTTTTTAAATAGTTTATTTCTTGTACGTGAAAAAATTACACATGCCTTAAAAAATGAATACAACATGTCCGAATATTAGACATTTATATAATAAGTATGTAGTATTCATATATGTTTCTATCTAGATTAGAATTCTCAGGTTATTCTCATATATGAGACACTGGAACAACTTTGTGCGTATTTTAAGGCTTGTATAAATTACTTTGGATGAGTATGGATGACACGTGTAGTCTAGTTACCAACTTAGTTGGACATATGCTGAGAAAGGGCTATTTATTAATAGCCCAATAGCCATTGCAAATAAGATACCTACAGCTTTACGTGATATCCGAACCACGTAGTGTTGGTCTGATTTTCAGCTAATGATAAGCCTAATACTTAGTCCTATCCCCTACACAACATACGAGCCCTGACTACTACTCAACTTTCTGGACATAGTTATCTATTTGTACTTCGAATGTGAATATAAATGATTGATTGTAGTATATATTTCACTATTGAATAGTTGCAATCGTATTTAAGATAGTTATAACTATTCTCTCTGAAATACGACCATACGAGTGGGTGGGTCACAATACTAATGCACTCGTATGGGAGGGTGGGTTGGTCAATTCAACCGTACTTGTATGGGAGGATAGGTGGGTCAATATCACCATTCTTATCTGAATCACCCTATTAGTTTCCGTCATAGAAAGAAAGCTTCGTTGTTTTTCTGAGTCTTTTCGAACAATAATGTGACAAAGCTGTATATCATGTGACTCGGAACATGATATTCCGTGGTTAACAGATACAACGTGAGGGATCATAAGTTTTCGTAATATTTTAACAATCTCTCATAAAGGGATACCGTTTAGGCAATAACGCAAGCATTCGTTCTATCACCCAAATATATCTTTACACTAAAGTTATTGAAGCTAAGGGTACCAAAATGAATACCGAGTGGGCTTGCACCAACAGGTCAATGTCCACCCCCAACATTGACACTGCCCTCAAAGGAGCAGTGTCGAACACAGCGAGGGTCATTGACACACACAGTAGTTATATTTACGCAAATTTAGTCAATTTAAGTCATTACAGAAACCTCACCGAAGAGAAATACAAATGTTCACTTATATAATTTCATGACTTAGTGGATTATACATTTTCTACAAACTAAGGTAACCTATAAAAATTAATCTAGAGTTATTGTAATCTAGAGTTATTTGTTTTATCTCTCAACTGGAGGCGATTACTGTCCGATTAAAAAATATAGATGCCCAAATTTGAACAAAAACTGCACAATAACCACCGGACGTAGTTCTCTGATGCTAGAGTAAGCCTTACTCACCAACAAGGTTTGTAATTTTCCCACAAAACATTGAAAAACGTTGGATTTTCACAAACCACCTATCAATACTGTATATGAGTTCTGTATTCACAGTTAGAAACAACAGATTTTTGCTAATAGATATTTGTTTAGTGTGTTATTTTGCAATTTTTCTTATCTCTAAATATTTTTTATGAAAATACATAGCAGATTATAAAATTTAAATTGATAACAGCATATTATTGTTTGGCAATAACATGTTACAATTTTTAAAATTCTTCCAACGTATATCTCAGCTTTTCAAGTTATCTTATTTTACTTTCTGTAACATTAAATCCCGAAGATGGGTTTATGAGCAAGGTAGTTGTGTTAATTCCAATTTAGTCAAATAAGTAATCATCTATCACACTAACAAAATGGTAATCTTTATCGTGATTTTGTTTAATTTATTTGTTTTATATGAAGTCTGATTTTATTGTCCTTGTTTCCAATAAAAAAATTAATCTTTCGTACTCAATTATTTACCATCGAGATTAGTTGGAAATTATTTATAGTTTACGGTTATTTAAATTGATAATATGTCAAGTTTAAGTGTTATAATATATTTCCTATACTTATCAACTGAAAATGAGATTTTTAAAAATATCGATTGGTTTACAGGTTATTGAACTGAATAATACGAAGAAAGTTGCCAAGATTGACCCTTGAGATATGCCTGTTTCATATTTTTGAAGTTTTGATATGTATTCAATATTATTCTGAAGTATGTATTATCAAAATAATGTCAAATCAAATATCAAAATAAATAATGATATATAAAAATCTTTAAATATTTCTATCAGTTAAAATTACTTTTAGTAGCCTAAACAGTACTTAGTTACAAAAAGTATAATTAGTTATATAACGAAAAAATATCCAAATGACAACAAAATAAGGAAGGGATGAATATGGGAACCTTTGTTCCATGAAGTCGAAAGAATGTATCTTTATGGGTGAGTGTGTTAATGGTATGTGAATTGGTGAGCACGTGGGTCAATACCACCTTACGTGTATGAGTGGGTGGATGGGCCAATACCACCGACGTGTAGGAGTGGGTGGGTAGGCCACTATCTTTACATTAGTTGTCCTCCTGCTCTCAGTAGCCCAGATACGCACAGTGGTATAGACCACCCACCCACTCGTAGACGTCGGTTGTACTAACCCACCCACCTGCACATACACGTAGAGTGGTATTACACCACCCATCCACTAATATAGTCCTTTTTTATTTATTTTTATAACTATTAAGCACTTAGATTAGATTAAGTTTAGTTTGATATAAGTATCAAGTGAAAGTAAGACAACTACATCGAAAAAATTGATCTTTACATAGTTCCAATACAATGCATTGCGCTCTACGTTTTTTTGCAATTTTGACGTGATTAAAGCTAGTTGTCTTCAGCTATGAAGCTATATTTTTTTATTCTTTGCATAAAGGTGTGTTTAAAATAGTTACAATAAGTTTATGAAGATAAATGGTTAAAGATAGGTTTCTAAGGGATGTGGAACAGGACAAGGCCGGAAATATGGGTTGCGGCTTCACTGTGGGGAGGGGGTGGGTATCAAGTAGCACCATTGTGAGTAGTGAGCGGCAATTAGCCTTATGTTGTGGTGTCAAGTAACTAGGAAGGCTAAGTCACAACAATGGTCGGGACCAACAATGGCATCAGTCAGGGAACGGGGTCAGTCGAAGACAGTGCATTGTTTATCTCGGAGACTGATACACTGTACATTGTCGTTATAGGGAAACATAGGTGTAGCTTTACGACCACAAGAGATTGGCTTCTAAAAACGATGTAGATGGATTATATGGAAAATAAATTTGGGAACATTATTTTTAAAAACGCAATATGATATTGGCGTAAAAACAGGAAACAGCTGCTAAAATGCATTTAACGTGTAGTACATTTTATATTTTTTGTGTTTTGTACGTTTAATGCAAACTATACTGTCATCATACACTAGAATTCAGAGTTTAATACAACTACCCCCCCCCCTTAAATAAAGTGACTCAACATTTGAGGCTGAATTTAATTGGTTCAATTTTGTATGCCCAGTAACAGTTAAAATATTTTATTTACTTTTGTCAATGCAACTCCTCCCTTTTTTCTTGACAAATATAAACGATTGAAGTGTCAACAAACATGCCTCTGTTCGTAGTTGTGCAATAAGGTCTTAATTCTTCAATATATTCACCATGAAGGGTACGGGAATCCCTCAAAGTACGTTATCGGCCTTAAGAATAACACGGGGAGAGATTTAAATGAATCGAAAAGTAACAGCTGTCCACACTAAAATAAATCGACAAAAGTTTGAATGTAAACAATGTCGATGTTCGAATGTAACAATGGTTTTTGTAATATTGAGAAGGTTAGACATTTCATAATGTTAAACCAGGGAAGGTTGTAAGCATGGTTTTATTCACAATTCATTGTAGGGCTCCACTTTACTGGACTTGAAGGTTTCAATCGTAATCTAATGCAGTTATTTTGTTTATTTAATTAATCTACAGATTTGAACAAAAACAAAATGAAATGAAAACGTTTGAAGTAGGCTAAGTAATATCATTGGGTGTTGATAAAATTGTGTCCTTTGAAAGTCATATTATGGCAATGTGTTTACTATCAGTAGCACATTGTATAAATACCTTTAATCAGTAGTAAAGGTATGTTAAATACCTTCAACATTTGGTATTACATGACCATTTCGTGCATTTACCATTACCCACCATTACATCGTCTGAGAGACCGTCCAAGAAAGCAGCAACACATTTGTTGAGACGTTAGTAACTGTGATATCAACTATCAATATTTCTGGACTGTTACAAAAAGAAGTTTTAAACGATATAAAAAACATTACAAAAATCCATCCATTACACAAATAAATACTGTATTTTTTTAGTTATTTATTCATAATTTTTAATAACTTCAGTTAAACTCCAGTAATATTTTACATAGTAATCAGCTGTTTTTCTTCTGAAGTAATTTTTATTCCCATTTTATTAGTTATAAGGCAATTTTACCTGTACAAATGTATGACATATAGTTTAGTTTAAAAAGGACATCTTTATTCTACCCACCCTGCATAGATAAGACTGTACTATAATAATACGTAAGTAAGTTAGTACAACCCTTAATTTATATTACTTACAGTATTGGACCCCAAAACAGCTTATAAATAGATATAATAAATTTAGTATCGGATGATGTGGTAGGCTACAATTTTAAAAGTAAAAATAATTGAGTAAAGTAGTAAATTATACATAACATAGCAGTTGTTATAAATCGGATATAATTGTTTTTTAAAGCCCTTTAAGGGAGCTGATCCGGTTCGCGTAATCTGTTTAGCATGGTTTTAGAAAAAAATATTTCCATCTTTAAATGTTACCAATAAATGTGAGATTTTTAGGTTAGGTTTTTAATATCTTTCTTCACGTTAAAAAAATATTTCAAGACCAGAAACTAAAAATATACAGGTTACATTTTGACCCAATAACAAAATTGTTTAAAGGTTTTTAACAGGACAGTTCTGTTGTTTCTTTAAATGTCCTTAACATTAAAACCATCCCTAATTGCTGGGCACCAGACAAGTAGCATTAACTAAAATTATAACAATACTAAACAAATTAAATGTTTTGAGGAAAGTTTTATTGTACTGCTTAATATATAGTATTTTCCTAGGGTAATATTGATAAACAGTTAGAACTACTTTACTTGCCATAATAATTTTAGTTTGTGCCATTCACACAGTTATAACACAGATGTGGTGAATATTTGGTAGCTGTAGCTCTAATAGTTTTTGAAATATTATGTAAATAGAAAAAAACCACACTTTTGCGGAAAATTGCCACAATGGTCAAAAAAGTATCCTACAACCGCTATGTATCAGATTTAAATGTTTCCATAACTTGGTCAACAAAATACCTAGACCTACAAGATTTGGATGAATATGTTCAGAAATAAACGTAGAAAAATAAAAAAATAAAAAATTTTTTTAATTTGAAAACAGATTTTTTACTGGATCATTAAAATGGAAAATCAAAAAAAGTATTTAGTTCGATTTACTTTAATTAAATTTTACTTATATTTTGATTGCAAGTCTTCAATCTCAATTTTAGGAACGGTGAAGCGGGAGGGTAAAGCTAGTATAAAATATATTAACAATAAGACATTTGTTGTAAAAATGTTTATTTTACGGTAGCTAATAACATTTTGTTGGAGTTAATTGTTATTATAGGATCCAAATCAAATATCACAAGATGAACAGCCCAAGTGAGAGAACAAATAGGCCTAAAACGGTAAGGTTGCTTCGGGCATTATGTACTTTGGGTGGATTAACGAAAGATAGAGACCCTTTGTTTACTCCTCTGAATTACTCTGTTGACCCACTTGACTTCTCCTGGAAATTTCTCTGGAATTTCATTCCTTTGAGTTTATTTCTACTTTTCGTTATCAGGTAATAGGATGCAATAAGGCATTGATTTTGTTGTATTTTACAAGAAATAAAAACTATAAATACAACCAAGTACAATGGATATTATATACTTCCGTACAATGGATATTATATACTTCCGTACAATGGATTTTATAGTAACTAATTACAGACTTGTAACTAGTAACTAATTACAGACTTTTAACTAGTAACTAATTAGAAACTTGTAACTAGTAACTAATTACAGACTTGTAACTAGTAACTAATTACAGACTTGTAACTAGTAACTAATTACAGACTTGTAACTAGTAACAACATTACAAACTTGTAACTAATAACTTGTAAAGAGAGGACAAAGAAGGAATAGAAGACAAAAATAATCAAAATTTCAACTTAAGATATCTGAAGATTTTAAAAAATTTCCTTAAAAGTATAATAACACCTTGAATCTGCAACGTTGCTATATACTAAATTATTAATTAATAAATTTATGATACAAAATCTGCTTTCCTAAAAAAGTCAATAAGTAATGTAACAAATATTACACCAATTGCTTTTGTTTGGCAGGTGGTTTTGAGATTATAAAAACCAGACAGTTTTTAAACAAACTAAAAAAGTGCAATGTTTACATCCACATTAACATTTTAAAAATAAACTGCTTTCATATGTACTGATTAAAACACTGAAGTGGTAGAAAGTCATCGGACCTTGTAGGGCTTGTGAGGTGTTGCTCAGGAAACAGTTTTTATAATTCTGATATTTTTTTCTTAGCTCGAGAAATTTACGGGACCGATTCGCTAACGCAATTAAATATATAGATAGTTTGATGAAATCTATTTGTTGATTACCCACTTGAGTTCGGTTTACGATGGTCCGTAAATCCTGGCCGTTGAGTAAAACGCTAGAAATAGGTCGTTGATCCTTTCGAAGTGGCTCTCAGACAGTTTGTGACAAGATATACGATAAGTTACTCAATTCTGGGTCGGTCAAAATGGACGTTCTCTATTGCGAAACTATTGGTTACCGGTGGGAGATGAGGTGGGGAAGAACAAGTCGCCAGGTCCATGTGAGTTACATACCAACAGAATAAAGATACGAAATTATTATATTTTCCTGTACGGTTTTAGAAGGAAAGGAAAATGTTTAAATACTTAAATATAATGCTATTGTTTATTACATTATTTTTCTACTAAAAATATGTTTTGATGTGCGCGAATGAATAATTTATAAATTGTTTATATCGGGTGAAGGGCACAGAAAATAATCTACTTGATTAACTTATGCAATTTTAAAGCTATTAAAAGACAAGAAAAGATGATAATGATTTTGTTATAAACAGCTAGGGAACACTCCTGTACGCTTCGCATGCCAACCCCGTCATACTGCTGCGCTCGTGAGGCCTCGGCATGTAACTTTTGACTTCAAATATTAGTAATTAAACTGTATTAAGTAACATTATATTATTTAAATTCGTTTACAGTAGCTCACTCACTACTTTTGATTTGCACTCTATTTATAGTACAATAATTATAAACAACCAATGTTATTACTAATCCTATTTCAAATGTTTTCATTTTATTAACGGCTGATGATAACATACACAGACAGACACGTATTCACCCTTTTATAATTAACTTGATGTTTTACTGTACTGCTCTCTATGTTTAAACTAATAAATTATTTGGACCATTTAACATTTGTTTATGCCGCCAGGTGGTCAATTGAAATTAAACTCCATAAGAATAACATTGCAACTTTGACGCCGTGTGTGACAAAAACCTGTGGGAATTTCAAAAAACTTGCTCCGTTACAACTTTAAAAAAATCAAAACTATCTTTTGAATAAAAACATTTAATCAAAATCAGTCAAGTAATAAGCTCAGAAAGTGAGTGAACTAAATGGCCCGACTGTTTTAATGTATACAATATACGCGTTTGCTAATTGAAATAGTCAAACGATATCGATAGATGAATATTGAAAAACTTGATTATCAACTTAAAACTTTCAGTGTGACAGTATCTGAGACAAAAGTTGAATTCCTCGCCGGGAAAAGTTATCAATACGTCTATGACCGTTCTGACGTGGGCAAAGAATCCACTTACGTTCCCGGACTTAAGCTCGGGTTGTCCAGAGAACGGCGCTGAGTAGGTCACGAGAGACTGGATTATTCGTCAAAGGGCCGAAGGGCTTCGACTGACCTAGAAACTGGAGTGACTGACGCTGTCCATCTCACATACTGGACACTGGACAATATACTGTGTCCCATTACAGCGATGGTTGGCGTTGGAAGTTGACTCATAGATTGAAACTGGACCATGGAAACAATTAGTGGTTAACACGTTTTAACTTTCTAAATAATCTTAAAACTAAATATTTAAATTAATATCGTTGAAATCTGTATCTTACCATTCAAATAAAATAAAAGTGAATAAAGTGATAAATCTTAAAAGAAATTATTAATACCAATAAATGTTACTTCTAAAGAGGAAATAAAATTCATGATAATAAAGTTTTTAATAGCTGGCCTAAAATGAATTATGAACACTTAAAACAAGTTTATACTTTTTTACCACCCCTACAAAAAAAGTTATATTCATTAAATATATTAATAAAACGCTGCAATTTTTAAATTAAAATTGTTTATTCAGTTAAATAGTTACAACAAATATATTCAACCATGTATAAAAATACTCGTGTGGTTGACAAATAAATATACAAAAGATAAATTTCAATTCCTTAACAATTTGTCTATAAATTGGGAGCCCCCAGTTTACTATCAATATCTTACTACCTACCAATTTTATAAACAAAGATACTAAATAAATTGAAAAATAACTACGAATTCTATAAACTATTACAAATAAATCAAAGTAAATTAAATTACTCTATAAACAAAAATCATACATACAAACAATCACACGTTCATTCTTATGCACATATCAGGTGTTGTAATAGTGTTATAAAAAACTATAACTTTTTAAAATCGTCAATTTTATACATAAAAAATGTAAATATTGCAACCCTTCATTTATATGTCATATTATTGTTGTCCCAATAATCCCTATGTTAAACATATTTGCTAACCATGTTACTAGAATGTTACGGCGTAGGCCTATGTATGCCGCGGTAAGCCAATTCGGAAACGAGTAAATAATAAATAATGAACACTGATTTTATTGATATTGAAGTTAATGGTATGAACTTGTTGATACTGTGACAAAACTTGAGATTAAAGTAAAATGTAACTGATCTAAATAAATTATAAATGCATCTAATCTAAATGTATCGAATCTATGGGAGCACGTGGCTAAAACATTGCAAGATGGATGAGGTGCTACGCGAGACTGGAATGTAAATGTAACAAATCTATATGTATCGAATCGTAATAATCACGTGGCTTCAACACTACAAGAGTGAGTGAAGTGCTACGTGAGACTGGAATTTAAATGTAACAAATCTATATCTATCTAATCTATATGTATCGAATCGTGAGAATCACGTGGCTTCAAAACAACAAGAATGGGTGAAGCGCTACGCGAGACTGGAATGTAACTGTAACAAATCTATATCTATCTAATCTATATGTATCGAATCGTGAGAATCACGTAGCTTCAAAACAACAAGAGTGGGTGAAGCGCTACGCGAGACTGGAATGTAAATGTAACAAATCTATATGTATCTAATCTATATGTATCGAATCGTGAGAATCACGTGGCTTCAAAACAACAAGAATGGGTGAAGCGCTACGCGAGACTGGAATGTAACTGTAACAAATCTATATCTATCTAATCTATATGTATCGAATCGTGAGAATCACGTGGCTTCAAAACAACAAGAATGGGTGAAGCGCTACGCGAGACTGGAATGTAACTGTAACAAATCTATATCTATCTAATCTATATGTATCGAATCGTGAGAATCACGTAGCTTCAAAACAACAAGAATGGGTGAAGCGCTACGCGAGACTGGAATGTAAATGTAACAAATCTATATGTATCTAATCTATATGTATCGAATCATGAGAATCACGTGGCTTCAACACTACAGGAGTGGGTAAAGTGCTACGCGAGAGTGGAATGTAAATGTAACAAATCTATATGTATCGAATCTATATGTATCGAATCGTGAGAATCACGTGGCTTCAACACTGCAAGAGTGAGTGAAGCGCTACGCGAGACTGGAATGTAAATGTAACAAATCTATATGTATCTAATCTATATGTATCGAATCGTGAGAATCACGTGGCTTCAAAACAACAAGAATGGGTGAAGCGCTACGCGAGACTGGAATGTAACTGTAATAAATCTATATCTATCTAATCTATATGTATCGAATCGTGAGAATCACGTGGCTTCAAAACAACAAGAATGGGTGAAGCGCTACGCGAGACTGGAATGTAACTGTAACAAATCTATATCTATCTAATCTATATGTATCGAATCGTGAGAATCACGTAGCTTCAAAACAACAAGAATGGGTGAAGCGCTACGCGAGACTGGAATGTAAATGTAACAAATCTATATGTATCTAATCTATATGTATCGAATCGTGAGAATCACGTGGCTTCAACACTACAAGAGTGAGTGAAGCGCTACGCGAGAGTGACTGCCCGAGGGGTGACTGCTCGAACCCACCCCTTACAGTAGAAATCAGTCTCGAACAAGAAACAAAATATTAGTTATTTTTTCGTTGTCATTATCAAATCTATTTTTAAATTTAAACCAAAGAGATATATGAATTAAATATGTAGTAAATAATAGATAAGATTACTATAGTAAAATTCCTAAACTATATACAGAAGTGGACTTTCCGAACTTAATAATAATAACACACAGCATGTCACGCCTGTTCGTATAAAACCTTGCTAGCTCAGGGAGAATGGGGGGTTCTTCTAAGAGACAGGCCAAGTATAAGGGAAATGTTTTGAGTAGTTATCACCCAAATAAATGTTTCCAAGTTCAACAACAGTAACCAGGGATTAGGGTAACACCTTGTTGACCTAAGAATGGCAGGACTCCAACAAGGAAACTTTCCTGCAGGTGTAAGATGTACTTTGTAAAAGTTCCGTCCTAGCACTATACCATGAACTGTGTAAATAAATTAAAAAAAAAGTACCTATCTTCGACACCAAATTTAAAAACACAACATTTCAGTGTGAACTGAAAAACTGAACAGTTTTATTCCCAAAACATAACTTATTGTTGAACAGAAAACAAATTTTAGAAACATACATATGAATAAATTAAGTTAAATAAATAACAGCTGATCATCTGTTTTTTTAAATGGATCTTTCACACATATAAACTTTAAAGTCTTGACTGTAATATAATTTTATGTGGAGCATAAAACTGAAATGTCAGAAGCAAACGAATCAACACAGACAGACTTCTCATATATTAGAAATTGTTACCTGGCTTCTTCAAAATACAGGACCAAAGTTGTTCAATAAAATACCAGACAAAATTAAAAATGCACGGAGAAAAAATAAAAACGTTACTTAATCAATTTCTATTAGAAATTACTTGTTACTCAATCACCGGATTTCTGGGATTGTAATTAGTTTATGAATTCGTTTATAATTAAGTAACGTAATTTAGTTTCGTATAAATTTATTTAAACATAAACTGTTGACCAAATAATACTCAGGTGGGTATTTTATATTGCCGGAGAAGATTATGGGATAGACGATATCAGAAGAAATGTTATTTATAGGATGGTTTTTTTCATACATTCTGTGAAATGTGGTTTTTTATAGCCCATACCAAGTAGGAATATAGTTTTTTGGAAGAATTAACAAATACTATCACTTGGAAAAATATTCCTGCATTATTTATAGAGGACTAAACATTTTCGGACGTTGTTTGTATCAAGTTTTACTGGTGTTGAATGGTATAACGTTACATAAACATGGAATAGTCACTTACAGGAAGTTACGACTATTTGTCAGATCACGTTAGTTGTTAGAAAGATAATTCTTGATGCCCTCTTAGCTTCACACTAGGTTCATATTTAGGTCCAGCTAATTATAAGGCGTCCCACAATCCAGTAGACATCAAAATAGAATCGAAAAATCCTTGATCGATAGTAAAATATAACAAATATTCCGACAATAGCTGAATGATATTTAAAATGTAGCCAACGATATCCGACGACATTCGTCACATTCTTCATGTTCAATATATAGGAAGGCGTCTTGACTGTGAATTAGCTACACAACTGTTGTGCGGAACTTGCAGCACTACAACGGAAGGCGTTATGATGAATACGAATAAAATCAAATCAAATTGTTCATTTTGATATAATTGTCCAAGAAAATAGTTATTTTCCTTTTCATTAAAGGCAGTAATTATTATAACTTATACGTAAAATTACTTATCTAATTTCGTATCAGTGTGACATTAAATGGCGTAGGTCAAAAACACCCAGCAACGATAATCAGCCACTGCTGTAAAATTGTACATACAATTTGATTCACTAATAAACTATGATTTAAAAAATTGATCGTACTTTACGATAAAAATTAAAGGGGCCGTTTCACTCCACGAAAAACGTCAAAAACGATTTTATTTGTAAGATTTGGTCCATCATTATGAACCGTTTCGTAACACCTCAAGTGTAACTAAGAAGCTGTTTGTTATAAAGCATGCCTTTTTCTATTTACGTCATTTTACATATTCATGGGCTAGTTTTCCACAGTACAAAATACTTAATGTATACTGATTCTTGTTTTCAAATTATTAAATTGTCATTAAGACTTTAGAATTTGACATTTGAATCTAACCCATCGATATTTATGAATGATTTTATAAATAATTAAATAACATCTGCTTATTACACTAGTTTTTAATAAGCAGGCTGATTCCTTGGATTAATCTTTAACGACAATATTTCATGGACATCACACATGTTGAAAAATGTCAACACAGTTGTTAATCCTGTAATAATAGCGTATTTATTGTATTTTAATAACCAAATCTGTAATAAAGTCAAGTATAAAATATGGAATTGTTTTAAGGGAATCTTCCTACTAAAAAAAAAAGGTTATTGGTATCATGGCCGGAATTAACAGTAGAACATCTTGCAGAACCTATTTTAAATTTTTAAACATTTTAACATTACCGTCAATATATGTCTATAAAATGCTAATCTATATTTATAAAAGAGGATGTTTGTATATATATATATATATATATGTTTGAAGTTTATGCGCTGCCAAACCATCCAACCGATCGTCATGAAACTTTAGGATGTTGTCCTGTATACTCCCGAGATGGTTTCTGTGAAGTTTGATGCAGATCCGTCCACAGGGTCCCGCCCCACGGGCTCCTAAAGATCCCATGTTATTCAAATGGAGAATCTGAATTGTTTACAAAAAACATATGACTGTGTGGTTTAATGCAGTTTCACATGCCATAAGCAGATTGAAGTTCTCACAACAACAGTACTGTATATGTTATGATTTATTGTAGTTCTACATTTCACCTTGAGAGTGTAGCACACACTACTTTTACTTGATCAGGTGATCTGTATTTGGTGTTAACCTTTTTTCCTCGGTAATTAAAACATGTGTTGAAACGTGAAAATAAAAAATAAATAATTATTTGTTTTGCAGTTTACTTTTTATGACATGCCTCCTACAAAATCTAATATTAGTAGAAGAAGCAAAAATGCTCGAATTCTTTCAGCTATTAGGTTCTAAATCAAACTCAATATTATGACCGGCGAAGCGGGCGGGTACAGCTAGTATTTTATAAATGTATGTCTACACAAATGTTGTAACTGGCGTAGGTATACACAATTTTGACAGATGGCAAATGAAACAAAACATAGATACTTCACTTAGATTAGAAATTTCAACCTGGTTTCCTCAAATATAGGACCAAAACGGTTTAATAAATTACTGGAAAAAATTAAACAAAAATGCAAAAAGAAAAAATCAAAATTATACTACATACATTTCTATTGTAAAGAGTTTGTTACTCAATTACTGGATTTTTAGAATTGCAGAATTCTATAAATTCCTTTAATCTGGACTACTTTAATTGACATATTAATTAATATAATGCTATTTTCATTTTATGCTTGTTATACAAAGTGATTATTGTCAACAACATATAAAAACAATTTAATTTGATATAACATGTTTTGTCTGTTTTTTTAAAAATTTAATTTGCTTAAAATACCTTGTTGTCCACCGATATTATTAAAGTGTCTGGTAACCATGGGGTAAAAACTGATAAGAAACCATTGTAATCCAGTATTATACAGGGTGTTTTCTTTTAAACTCAACTCATAACTTGAAATAAAAATGACAGACAAAACATATATCTACAACACATTTTATTACTGTTAACATTTATTACTACTATTTACATGATTTTCATAACATTTTTGTTTAGGTTTGATGTTCAAATAAACCACCATTAGCATTTATACAACGTTCTGCTCTCTTTAGTACATCTCTGGAAACATTTGTCAAAGTTTGCTCAAAACCATTTTTCTAACCTCAACTTAATGGTATTGCATGAAACCCAAATAGAGTGAACAGCGATACCACAATGTAAATCAGCTGATAGCAAAGGAACAAGAAGAACCAGGGCTACCAACCTATGAACTTGTAATTATCTTAAACCTGCATTTTCTGCACTTGTAAATATGGCTGCGTTTTAAAAGAAACACCCTGTATATATTACAAATGTTTCTACAATAGTTTCAAAATGTTTTATATTCGGAAATTTAACAGAAGTTTTCTAACTAAAACTATCCTTTATAAAATTTTGAATATTTTAATGAAATAATAAAAAATGTATTCGTATTACTGCATGATTATTTTTCTTGCCGTATGGGTAGCAAATAATTAATTACATAAACTGTATGTTAATTTTTAATATACAGAGTGTCTCTGAACTCTCTGATAAGCTCTCTTGGTTGTTGTTACTGGTTGGTTGGTTCATTTAGAATCACAAATATCACACTTAAAATGTCCAAAACACCTTGGTTATCCTTCCAGCCACCATTTGAGCTTTTTTCACTTTTAAATTTATATATGAAAACTAAAAAATAAGCCGTAATTTTGCAAGGCCCTTTATAACATAAACATACGTTTGGAGAAAAGTTATTGGTTTTCCAGTATCAAAATGGTGGCCATTTAAAATGTTAAATCCTAAATAACTCCTAAACCAATAATTATTCTACAAATTTCACAAAATAATGTTTTTTATAAAATATAATTACTAATTCAATGATGTAATGTTTTCAAAAATCGGATGAAAAATAACAAATAAATTATCATTTATGTTTAAGTATGTACAATGCAAAATGCCAGTACAATGGGCAACACACATGTAACAGCTTATAATAATAAAATAAATGTGATATAAACTTTATTACTGTACTAATCAGCTGATTTAAGACTAGCACAAATTACTTTATTATTATCAGCTGTTAATGTGTGTTGCCCATTGTATTGTACATACTGCAACATAAATGATAATTTATTTGTTATTTTTCATCAGATTTTTTAAAACGTTATATCAATGAATTAGTAATAACACTTTCTAAAAAACATTATTCTGTGTAATTTTTAATGTAATTACAGGTTTAGGAGTTATATAGGATTTAAAATGTTAAATAGCCACCATTTTGAAAATTTTGATAATGGAAAACCAATAATTTTTCTCCAAATGCATGTTTACGTTGTTAATGGCCATGCAAAATTACAGCCTAATACACTTTTTGGTTTTCGATATAAATTTAAAAGTGAAAAACAAAATGGCGGCTGGAAGGATAACCAAGGTGTTTTGGACACTTTAAATATGATATTTGTGATTCTAAATGAACCAGTAACAACAACCAAGAGAGCTTATCAGAGAGTTCAGGGACACTCTGTATAATGATTGTATTATGTTTATTTTCATTTATCAGAGTTATTTATATTAGGGCTTCTTTATTAAATTGTGAAATTTGTTATTATGTACTGACATTCTAAATATATAAATACACAAAGGAATACATACAAATACGTAATGATGCAGAAGAGATTTGTGGAGATAAAAGCTTGTCAGGTAGAAAAACAACTGAGGGAGGCAATATTTAGAAGGCTTGCGTGGGTCAAGGTCTCCCCTCCACTTACCCCTGCCTGGACACCTGGGAATGACGGCTCGGGAACAAGGACATCATGATATCATGTGTAATACGTAGAAAAACTCTGGTGGATATTTATTCTCCCTTCTTCCTCCCCAGATAAACAATAAATGTCACTTGAATGTATAGTACTTAATCTTGTTAATCTGAATGTTCTGATATTATGTGCGACTCATTAAAGACTTCACTTAGTTTATTCGTCGGTAGCGTAGTTGGTTAGAGTTAGGGATGTTCGTATTTTGTACGGACGGTTTGTATTTTACATTCAGTGTTCGTGTCCTTACCGTACAAAGAAAAACCCGGAAAGACGTCCGTATTTTGTACGGACGGTTTGTATTTTACATTCAGTGTCCGTGTCCTTACCGTACAAAGAAAAAACCGGAAAGACGTCCGTATTTTCATTCTATTAATATTAAAACATATTTTAAAAATTTATTATTGTAAAAAAAACAAAAATGTAAGAATTTGGGCAATCTATGTACTATTCTCAGTACAGAATATAAATATTTATATTCTGTACTTACCGACTATTCTGAGCATTAAAGTTAATAGTGACATGTCATGTGCTGAGTTTTTTGAAGCCATCATAAATAATAGTTCTTTACTTAAAAAGTAACTCCTTCACATAAATGTGACTGGTTTCATTCAGCCTTCAAACAGAATACCAATACAATTAATTAATACAAAAGGTACCTAAACATTTTCAAGGATATTATGATAATTTATTGGGTTATGCCAACTTAACTTAAACTTGATGAACGAATTGTTTAAAGGAAAAAAAAAAACAAAAAGATTGTTAATATTGTATTGTTTTGAAATCTTAAATTAAAATATATTTGTAATACCAATATTATGTATCACAAAGTCGTAAATACTATTTTCCCAATTTGACAACCCAAATCACATGTTATAAAATTCACAAAAGACAGTAAAATTAATCACTCAGTAAAAATCCCAACCCCCTAACCAGACCCCCCAAGTATATCTGGTGTCCGTATTTTATCATAAAAATGTAGGGCAACCCTAGTAGAGTCTACCTCCACAGGCTAAAAGGTTCTCAGTTAGCTCCCATTTAGAGTCATGACAAATGTTAAAGGGATCCTCTGAATCGGTAAGCACATATAACTCATATTATTTGATTGGAACTATGTAATTGTATAATTTCTTGACGGTATGTATTTTTCGTGATGGTGTTCATTACTGATTTATTTTAAATAGCTACACATCACATAGTTTTTTTTTTTAAATGTTATATTTCGGCTATACAGTCTGAAGTCATTTTCAAACATTTAACAACATAAATAGTTTTTAATAAAATATAAATTAATTATTAGATCATATGTTTTTTTCAAACATTTAACAGATGATTTGATCAATGAAAATAGTTGAATATATACTATATAAATTTTGATAACAATTGTTTAGTCACTTATTAATTTTGAATTTTATTTAATACTTCTGATCTAATAATAGGCAGGTATATTGAGCATAAGGTGGCACTAGGTTGTGAAATGCAGCTTTCTTCAGCCATACATGCTGCTTCTTTTATTGTTCTTTCTTTCCGTTTACTTCCTTTATATACTATACTTACTGCTGTCCATTTAATTATTAAATTATTAAATCAGAAGTATTAAATAAAATTCAAAATTCAAAATAATAAGTGACTAAACAATTGTTATCAAAATTTATATGGTATATATTCAACTATTTTCATTGATCAAATCATCTGTTAAATATTAAAAAAAAATATCATCTATTAATTAATTTATATTTTATTAAAAACTATTTATGTTGTTAAATGTTTGAAAATGACTTCAGACTGTATAGCCGAAATATAACATTTAAAAACAACTATGTGATGTGTAGCTATTTAAAATAAATCAGTAATTGTACAATTCTTTATCTGGTGGACTGGATTTTGCTGTCAATAGGCATCAGTTTAGACAAATGTTTTGGGACTCCTACGACTAACCTCTTAAACTGAATTTATTTTATTTTTTGTCATTCATACTCACAATGATTAATTACAATTTGATCACTATTGATGTAATTATATCAGTTTTTATGAGATATTTGTTTATTTTTCTGTTCTTTAAGTATTTTTGTAAGTAATAATTTGTTTTTAATTGCATTGATATAGTAACTGTTTTTATTTATTCATTATTCATTTCAGTATCAGTTACGTTATGTTTAATTCTGTTTACACCACACATTCCTCAGTTTTATTCTGCCTATTGACGGAGTTTTTGCTTTTTGCATTAAGACGTTTAAATGTTTTAACTTACTTGATTATTTAGTATAAATGTTACGCAGTATTACATTGATTTTCAATATATTTGTTATTTCTTACCACGTACTGTATAAGTTGAGCGTTTACTGTGTTTGTTCATGATGCTAGAATAAATAATTTATTTATTTATATGATAGCTACTGGCTGTTCATCTGTCACTAAACTTCTAATTAATGACACTTTCTAGGGAATATTCGGCCTTAGTTTGTAACAATGACTACATTCACTCATCCACACTCATCACGCTAATTCGAAATCTACATTCGCCAATATCTTGATGATCTTAAGAATCTTAAGAATAAATCTTAAGAATAAATAAATAAAACACAACAAGATTTTCATATCAATTCGACACTTATGTTTGTCATTTCGAGAATCGGTCACTTTTTTTGTGGCCTAAACAAAAATATAGTTTTCACTACACTACTATGAGTTCAGCTGTTTTTGTTATGTGTTTACAACCTGCGAAACATCATATTTTCAACAGCTGTCTATTGTTTACTACCGAAAGTAACAATGTTTACAACCGAACATTTTCCACAGTCAACAACACCTGTTTGTATTCCGTAGTGTAGTGAAAAGTATCGTTCAAAACTCGAGTGAAAGTGTTTTGTATGTTCTCAACCATTTGAAGTGCTCGACAAGTCTCGCACTTCAAACATATGGTCTCGAACATGCAAAACCCCACTTTCCACTCTTGTTATGAAATATACTAATTTATCATACAATTGGAACCAAATCACTTTTTTAGGATGCAACTTTAATATTACTAAACTAACTTACAGAAAAAAAGAAGTAAAAAAGAAAAAACAGCACTGTAACCTAGCGACTTAGGGAGAAAGTTCTGTACAGATTGTAGGTGATAGATACAATGCTCGGTCCTCTTAATAGCGACACGGCATGGTTGCCATCGACGTGGACACCACTAGGAAGGTCTGGAATAGTTTTCAATACATTTTGCGTATATTGTTTGGTAGATGGGCCATTACCATCGTACATGTATGAGTGGGGTTGGGTGGGGGGAGTGTCCGTGTTGGCTGGTAATCAGGGTCGGGGTGTTGTGAAGGGAAAACATTTGAATATCTGGCTTGTCATTAGCTAGATATCAAGCCAATACTACGTGGTTCGGATCTACGTAAAGATGTGGGTTCAAATGTTTCCTTGACTATTAATAATTGTTTCTTTGTAAATAAAAATCTACCTCTGTTAGTAACAATAACTACATTAGTTTTTTTTATACTCATTGGGGCTTTCAAACACGCATGGTCATTTAAGTAGAACCCGTTTATTTTGTTAAAAAATAATCTCTTATGTGATTTGCAACCTTAAGCTCTCTCGTTTTTATGGTGAATTATAACAAATAATATTATTGGTTGGTATCTTGATATATATTATTTACCTTATTTTATTTGTTTAAAAATATAATTTAAAATCCATTCTTAGTATGAATCTGGAGTATGTAACATATAGTTTTGCCAAATTTTACGGTCTGAAGCCTTATGGTTTTTGAGAATGTGTGAGAAATCGGTTTATATTTATGGATTATTAGATTACCTCGTATGCTTACGCGGCCGGTGTCATTTCTAAACTGAAGTTTCCGGTAACGACCGATGTTATATTGTAAATAACCCCTTGACGCGGTCGTTACCGGAAACTTCAGTTTTAAGTAGATTATTAGATTATTCATGTAAGTAAAATTTCATTAATTGATTTAACTGGTTTGTTTTAATTTCAACGTTGTTGAATACAATTAATCATATTAATCTTTGATGTAATATACAAGTAATATTGGACCTCTTGCTAGCATATTGGTTAGCACTCCTGACTTCAATGCAGGGTCAATCCCGGGAGGTTCAACTAAATCAAGTTTGATGGGTTTGGAACCAAATCTTTATAATAATACAATGCAATAAAATAACACTGGCGTTTAAAGAAAAAAAAGATAATAATAAATTCCTCTTTAACCAAAGTTACCTTGTACTCCAGTCACTTGTTTATGTCATGGTAAGGACTGTATTAGTAGAACATTCGAACCCAGCCAACCTAAGCAAGCTGTTTCGATGGGAAATAGTTCGTCTGTCTGTCTGTGTTTTACTATACAAGTCAATCTGATATTCATTTATTTACAACTGCATATAATATAAATTAAAATTATGTACATACAAATATTGCTGTCTAATGTGTTTGGCTGCTTCCTTAAGGATATTTTGTGTCATAACGTGTTTAAAATTGTAATGTTAATTATTTGTCTTCTTTTCTTATTTTTTAATTTTTTTTACGAAATATTGTTTTCATGTTGTAATTTTTTCGATTGATTATAATGCAGCATCAGCTATGTATTTTTCTTAATTTTATCTTGAATATATTATATATGTTTACTTACTTTTTAATTTAAGGTAAATATCTAAAAACAAGTCCGTCCGATGTATTTTTTATACAAATTTAGATAATGATGTGAGTTTTAATTCTTGTATTATAATTAATTATGTTTCTGAAAATTATAATTAGTTCCTCTTGGGGGTTTATTGATGAATTACGTTGTATCGTACAAGTATTGACCACACAATATTAGAATTGTCAAACTTTTAACAAAAGTTTTAGCTGATTGATCATATTTTATTTTGTTAATGATTATTATGGCTCTTCGTTGTGCTTTAAGGACTTGATAAAGATTTTGTTTACTGGTTGTGCCATATAAGCAAATATCTTGAGACATGAGTGAATGTATATATGCATAATAAATTGCTTTTAATTTTTAATATTAAATAAAAATGACGTTCTATAAAGTGCATATATTCCTGAATATATTTTAGAAATAATTTTATACGTTTTTGTTCCAAGTCCAAGTTTGGTCCATTTGCAAAGTCCAGACGTGGTTTTTGTGATATTTAAAAAAATATAACTAATATATTGTAAAACAATAATATAATTTTTTTACGAAAATTCACAAATAATATTTCGGTTGTTTGGAGAAAAACTATATCAATGTTAGGTTTTTAGAATAAAACATGAATGTTATTTTGTTGTAAATTCTAGCAATCATCTTGGAGCAATAGTTAAATATATATTATAGCAATCATCTTGGAGCAATAGTTAAATATATATTATAGCAATCATCTTGGAGCAATAGTTAAATATATATTATAGCAATCATCTTGGAGCAATAGTTAAATATATATTATAGCAATCATCTTGGAGCAATAGTTAAATATATATTATAGCAATCATCTTGGAGCAATAGTTAAATATATATTATAGCAATCATCTTGGAGCAATAGTTAAATATATATTATAGCAATCATCTTGGAGCAATAGTTAAATATATATTATAGCAATCATCTTGGAGCAATAGTTAAATATATATTATAGCAATCATCTTGGAGCAATAGTTAAATATATATTATAGCAATCATCTTGGAGCAATAGTTAAATATATATTATAGCAATCATCTTGGAGCAATAGTTAAATATATATTATAGCAATCATCTTGGAGCAATAGTTAAATATATATTATAGCAATCATCTTGGAGCAATAGTTAAATATATATTATAGCAATCATCTTGGAGCAATAGTTAAATATATATTATAGCAATCATCTTGGAGCAATAGTTAAATATATATTATAGCAATCATCTTGGAGCAATAGTTAAATATATATTCTCTAAAAATACTTTTAAAAAATGTAGCTGACTGAGCATATTTTAATTTGTTAGTGATTATTATGGCTCTTAGTTGGATAACCTAAAAATATTTCCTAAAAACAAGTTACTAAGAATAAGAAAATAGTCTCCCCATAAGAAAGTAAAGAAGGCAGTTTGTGGTCGGTGGCAAGTTAAAGTGGGGCAAAGTTTTGCAAAACATGTTTTGACAAGGTTAGTTCTTGGGAGATAATTAGAACAATCCAAAATTACTGTTTGTCGATATCATGTAAAATAAAAGTTTGTCTTCAGTTATGAGTTGATACTATTTGAAGACACTATTTTCTTACAACAATAGAACTTCGACTTAAAATGTGAAAATTTTGAAAATGTGTTTCTGGAAATGTAATGTATTCCCTTTCTGGACTACGGACACAAGGAATGGAGAAGTGATACAACACGTGGCAGAATTCAAAAAGCTCTTTACAATGTACGTAACGATTCAGTTAGCTGGAATTCTACACCTTTTGTGCCTTTCCATTCATTCTTTACGGTTGTCTGTGATAAATTTGTTCTTATTTATTCTACTTTTATCTATTCTTAAGACGGCGATCGTCAATATATGGCGATATGGATTTTGAGTGAGTGTAATGAATATAGATAGCGAATGTAGTAATTGTTACTAATTAATGCCAACTATTCCTTAGAAAGTGTTATTAGTTAATAGCCCAATGAGAAATGATCTGCTATGGTTATCAGCTGATCCCTTTCAAAATTTATTTTAACTCTAATTGGAAATGAATTGAGAACCGTTATGGGATTTTACCAACTACGATATTTACCAATTTTTTATTGGTACCAATTATTAATAAGTTTTAAATATAGATTATTTAAGAAAAATCTGCCCTTCTCATTCTAGACACTTTTACTTGAAGAAATGGTGATCCATTAATAGGGCTATTTAGTCAGATAATTACAGCTGTTTTAAAAATACAACAATTAATTGCAAAATACTTATTTTATTACATTAAATATATTGAATTAACTTAAAATACACATACAGTATTGTAATCCAATAAACAGTTTATAGAAGAAAAGTAAATAAATAAACAGTTAATTTGTAAAAAGGGAAATACCGGTTTAAAAAAAATCTGTTTTATTTTGTATTATGTGACTAAACTAACATTGTTTTCTTGGATATAAAACTTAATATGGTTGAACTATCATCTTCATATGTATAATTCTAAAATGATATAATCACTCACCACGAAATCTCCAAAACCACAGAGCAGATATTGAAAAAACTTTGAGAGAAATTACCTTTTGTATTATAGAGTCCCGCTAAGAAATATTTCCTCTAAATTTCAGTCCTAAGGGGTAGAAAGAGCCCCTTATCGTGTTCTTTTTCCATAAGAGTATCATTAAGCCAAATAAAGCCCAATAAAAAAGAAAAAAAACACACACATAAGCTTATCTAAATTGGTTTTCATTGTGAATGTTTAAGATCATTTATACTAACTCTGACATGATTGAACCACTTTTTCTCCACTATAGTAGACTCTTAGGGGTTTCTAGATCACAAAACGTATTTAGGAGAATGGCAGCAACTCAGCTTTCATATCGATGTGATGGTTTTGAGAGAACCACGGAGGGAAGGGTAAGCAATCGTAGAGAACCACTCCGTAGTGAAGCCAATTTCTCACACTAGGCTATTCGATTAATTGCAACCGATATGACAATCTCCTCTTGGATATTTTACACCATTGCTTAAAGTCCTTTAGTCGCTACGCTCGTTTGGGGCTACGCATATCTACGTCATATACACATTACATATCCTAGATATTTTCAACTGTAGTATGTTGAATACAAACATTATTTTCGTATAATTTCTGATAATCTGTCCAACTATATGTTTTATGGGTGAAGTCAATTGAAAGAATAATTCGAAAACTCTCAGGAATGCACAGTTAAAATCTGATGGATAAAAAATTTATTTTTAGCAAATAAAATAATGCAGCATTTTATTTCAGCATCTTAATATTTTTATAGTAAATTAATTTATAGTCATAGTGAAATATTCGACATTTTGGCGTATGGTGGTTATGATTAGGTACTTAATGACGTTTTTCTGAACCACATAATATTTTTTGTGTCATTGTTTACAAATGTGTAGGCTATCTTGAAAAACAACATAAATGTATAAGCATGACTTTGTTAATCATATTATTCATTATGATCATATAAGTCTTTTGTCAATTTATTAATATGTCAAATATAGTAATATATATTAATAAATTGTATAATATTATATTTTTATTGTTACTTTTCAATAATGTATCAATAGTATTTAATATTGATAGTATTTAATATGTCAAACACTATATGGATATTCCAATTGTTTTTATATCAAAACTTAATTCATATCCTGATATTAAATCTTCAACGGCTGCAGTCTACATTAACAATTAATGTTTCTAGGCTTTATTCATCCATGTTATAGACTATTTATACGATCACGTTGTAGACAGGTTTCCGGAGATAACAAGGTGAGACTTTGCAGTAATTGTAAACAGTTCTGTCACAAGCTTGATACCAAAAGCAAAAGTTTGTCGATCACAAATATTTGCGTAAGTTAGTCAGGAAGTTTCCCGCCATTAATGCACTGCGATTACACGACGGAAGTGGCCAGGTCGTTGAACCTTCAGTGTCACCGGCCTCCAATATACATCAGCTGATATGACACGGGCAAACCGCCAGCTTGCCAGTCCTTGATACCATCTTTAATATAAATTCATACTTTATCGGTTTCTAAGCTTTCGGAAACCCTATATTAAAGAACATTTTACAATCGCCTTAATGTTGTATTTTAAGTAGACAATTTTTGCAGAACCTACAAAGTTAATCGAGATAAAAATAGATCATAAACTAATTTGATTATTAAATATATTATTCTTAAAGTGACTGACTAAAATATAACCTAGAAAATAATAGTATTTTAGTAATTTATATTTTTTGAAGTACTTTTAAATTGTTCTGCTATGTACATGCTGCTAAGTCCTTTTATAAACTTAGTGATTTGATATCTTCTTCAGTCTTGATAAGGGTCACAATGAAAACCCTTACCAATCGCGGGATTTTGGAATGGTTTCATTTAAGAATCGTAAGTAGTATTCGGCTGGAAAAACAGAACTGACAAACTATATTATTGTTGTAGAAATCTTACCTACCCCAAGTGTACAGGCTACCACGTGGTTCAAGAAAACGGTTGATTGGGCAATATGTGCCGAAAGTGCAAGGACTGAGGAAGGTTCCAGGCTGTTTGAACTGTATAGGTCTGGTGTCAGGCTGTCTACTGAGGGAGAGACCTGCCTTTAGTAGTGGTGTCTGAGTGTTGGTAGTGTGCGACAAGACGTCCACCCTCCACCATGGTCTCTGTGTCTAGTCCTGACCATAGACGTCAGGACGTCATGCATTAAATGAATACAGTCAAAATATAAACTGGTGTTTTGGAACTATAGCCAATTATTAGTTGAGTGATCAGTGGCATTGGATGACGACTGTTCATGCTTTCCCCCAACTACTTGCAGCAGTATCCATCTGAAGTGCCTTTTGAGGGCAGAGAAGAACAGGATCTGAAGAGCTTGATGTGGATTCGGCTGGTTTTGATCTACTGCTGCATAAAATGGTTTGGGAAAAGGTTCCCTTAAAACAGGTTTATTTTCGTCAGTGCAAACATGGTTTGAATGAGGAAAGAATGGTACAATTCGGAGTTGTTGACTCCTGAAATGATATTCTGATATTTCTGACGAAACCATTTTCCTATTTTGAATCTGCCAATTCAGTGAATAGTGAAGAATGATGTGAGCTAAGACTTCCGACTGCCAGGAACCCATCTTGAGGGGTGGGGGTGGGGATTAGGCTCAATAGAAACCGTTAGGTTGTTGCTTTCATACCCCCCCCCCCTCGGCAGAGGAGTTATGGATGTCTGTAATAGCAGCTTCCGTTTTTTTTGTTTTTTTAATTAAATGAATACAGTCAAAATATAAACTGGTGTTTTGGAACTATAGCCAATTATTAGGTCTATTAAATTTAATGGAGCCAACAGACATTTTCCTAAAGGAGCCGTAAAGTATGGTCCATAATTTTGAAGTCATTTCTGAACCCAGTTATGTTAGCTTCGGCAAGATAGGTTAGTATCGTTACGACAAATAGATTAGATTACATTATCTATGTTAAAAATTATATCTTCAATAGAGAACGGTTGTTAATATTGTTTCACAATAGAAACCTGCTGACATAATACTTACTCCCTGTTAAAGAGAAAGTCTTCAGAATAAATAATATGGGAAAAAATTAAATAAAGATAATAGTAAAATAAACACAGTGAAAAGTGAAGGAGTACCGAGTTCAGGTTAGTCCACTCAGACGTAAAAGAAATTAAGGGGAATTCAGTTCCTGAGGAACCTCTGGTTTAAAATGATGGGTTAAATGGCTGAGTGATTATATAATGTGACGCATACAAAGGTAGAGGTTTTACAAACTGTGTAACCTTTTTCATTATTAAAGTGAGATGCTATATCCATAATAATAAACACGAAACACATAATAAAAACACGAAATACGTAAGGGAGTTTATCAATAATAATACAACTAAAAGACCACGAAACAGAATTCCAACCAGAGGTTACATGCTGAAGTGAAACGCTATTTAAACTATAAAAAAAGAAAACACAGAACTCATAGAATAATAAAAATTAAAAGAACAATAATCAGAACTTAAACAAAAATACCACCCAGGAGAAGGTTAAAGATTCATATCCAACGTTGAAGTATACAAGAAAATAAAATTGATCATATAATAAATTAAGGAATCTCAAACTTTGAACTTATAACGAGGATGAGATTAACTATACAACTCATAAAAAAACGAGCAAACTCAAGGAAAACCCAAACTGGCTAAAACAAATACAGGAAGACATAAAATAACAGACAAACTTAAGTTAGAAATAATACTGGTTAAATTACCTTTTTTCCTGTCAACAGTTCTTCAAACATAATCTGCTATGTACATTTCGAAGCATAGAGCTTCATCATCAGGCTTTTTCATTCATTCAGGCTAATTAGAAACTTAAGTTTCTAATTAAGAGCTAGTCAATAGTAAACAAAGTACTAGACAACCAAATAAGATTCACTCCCGATCGATAAAAGAACTACAGAAGTGATTTTCAGAAGATGAGCTACAACGGAGATACCAGAATGAAAAAATACTGGGAATGGATAAAGTCAAATAACACTAAAACACAATCCAGAAGACTGTTTGTACTATGATAATCAGAAGACTGTTTAGTACTACGATAATCTTAAAATCAATAAAAAAGGACAAATTTGGAGCTGCATTATCTTTAATTCAGACTGTAATTTCTTACATCTTAATACAGTCAGCTCGACCACCGGCACGAGTAAAAGCATAAATATAAAGTAGCAATGAAGATACTAAACATATAAATGTTACTGCCACTAGGATCTTTTTTTTTTCGAAATGTGCATACTTGTTTGGACAAACTTCTGACGAGTTCATTGAAAAAAAACTTTTAAATTTCAATATATTTGACAGTTTCTTTCTTAAGAGGAATGGGGTTATAGGCGGAGGAAGGGGGAAGGATGTTGACCTAGGAGGTGACAACTCACCGAGTGTTTGATTGCACATTGCGAGTGCCGGTGCATGTAGACGGGCCGAGTTATACGACCCTGGGGCCAGCTGCTAGTATTTATGTTGTGGACGGTGTTTCCAGAACTTATGGCCGGAGTTTGGTCAGTGTTGGCCTATTTCTAAAGTCCTTGTAAATGCACCAAGCATCGTGCACAACTCGCGGTGGCGCGGTTCCAAATGTCTTTGACAACATCTTATTTAGACTCAACGTTTTTTGTTTCCTCGTGTGCTTTTCTTTGTTTTTAGAGGGTTCCTTTGCTTTGTAAACGATTGCGAGAACACGAGTAGTTTTTATTTAAAACTATCAGGACTCGAATAGCAATAAAACTTTCCAAATATGAACCGTAGAAGCCATAGAATACACATAGAACTGATTCCTACTTCGTCCCCTCCAGCCTCAAATAACTGAGCTTGAATATTAATCTTAAATGTGTTCAAGTTTTGGACGTGGATGTCAACCGCACGTAATGGTGGAGGTTAGTCTAGAGAGGTTTGCTATGTATTGCGTGTGGAATCGACAGAAATTGTTATTGCAGGAGTGAGTGAGCCTACAGTGGAAAGGAACCCTAAACCAAACGGTAGCATGTTCGACTGCTTTGGATTCAATTACTTGTTTAACTGCTGTACTTTCTGAATCCATTTTATTTAAATATTTATACAAAACCTACATGAATTACCGAGGAATTGTAATACAAATGATGTATATGAATATATTTTTAAAATATTATACCTTATTTTACCAGGTAAGGTTAAGGCTAAGAATTCCAAGCCACCACTAGTGACCGGACAGGCGGGCTGCATTCAAGGATGGGATCAAACGGTCACCCATCCCAGGAACAGCTACGTTCGACGTTGCTTGACACCGTTATCTTGCGGTAACGTCGGAACCCTCCAATCAAGGCACGGCTTGACTTTATATTCCTAATAATAATTATTATGTTTCTTTGTATGTAACAACCTACATATTTTTGTTAAATAACCCCCCCCCCCCCACCATGGTATTATATGGGGGTTAGGTTCTATAAGGTATTAATAAAACCCAAGTAGATTTTTACATTTCTGATATTTTTACTACCGTCCTTGACCCTTTTGCTTTAAAATGATTCTAATCAAGCTACCTTATCGTCTTCCTAACTCGACAAATATCATTGGACCGATTCACTCAAGGAATTGAATACAAAGATAAGTCAAAGAAGTTCGATTCATTTGAAGTGCAATACTTAGTTTGATATATTCAGATACAGATCTGTGCGTGAGTGTGCGTAGGGAAGCTTCCTGAAAATCCCCTTGACATCTTGACATCCATCAGCCGTGTGTGCGCGTGTGTGTACGCGCGTGTCCTCGCTACCCCTGATTGTATTACATCCATCTCTCCCAGTGTAACCAACTGAACACAGTTAGCGCCGACCTCCCTTCACAATTTACCGTCCAACTTTCTACCACAATAAATACCTAGAAATAACCACCTACGATAATATTAAAATTCCTTTACTTAAATAAACAATGTTACGTTTTAACCTATATTAAATAACGCATAAACAAATTTCAAACTGTGGAAAACATACACAATCATAACACTAGAAGTCAAGAACATTTATTTTTAACAAGTTGCAGACTATCTAAATATCTAAAATCAAATTGTGGCCAAATTGGAATACGACTTTTCAACATTCTACCAATTATTAACATAACAAAATATGACTGAAATGTTTAAAGAAAAATATTTACAATATTTTGTTAGAGATGGAACTGTATTCAATAGAAAAGTTTACTAAAAAGATTTTAAAAATGAATTTAATATTTCTCTAATTAAATGTACAAAACCTGAAAACTAAGATGAAATAATTTACAGAAAGTGATAAAAATATAATTATTAAAAAAAAAAAGAAAATTGGATCTATACATTTACCTTATACTATATACATTATAAATTACATTTTTATATATAAGTATTTTTCAATTTATCTGCATTCATTCGTTCAAATACAATAAAATGTTATTTATTTACTTAGAAATAACGTGTCAAATGTGCGGTTATTAGCATCAATAGAAATGATTTTAGGGTTGAGTGATTAATTAACGTTATTCTTTTAAAGATATTAGTACTAACGACATCGTTATATTATAAATATTTTTTTTGTTTTTTTTATTATTATTATGACACCAACCGTCAAAGTATAGGTGAATTTAAATAAGTATGATGAGTTTAAACGAGTGAATTTAGTCATTGTCATTCATTAATAGCTCAATTTCAAATACTACGTGGTTTGGATTCCACGTTAAGCTGTAGGTCCCATAGTTGCACTGACTATAGGACTATTAATAAATAGTCTTTTCTGAGCTAAGTCAAACTCAGATAGTAACAATGACTACTCTCGTTCACAACTCAGTCACACTCATTCACCCCGCATATTCACCCATATATCTACGATCGGTGTCTTAGAAATGAATAACAATGACGGCGTCTCAAATATGAATAATAATATAAATATGCATAGTCTGAATATCATAATTTGAACAATGCTTTGTAACTAAACTAAGTAATTTTTTTAATTTAAAGTGTTCATCTACAATTATAAACATTTGTTGTATGTAAAAACTAAAAATGTATCAATCATTGTATTGTTTGGGACAATCCACGTGGTGACATCAGACTAAATACCACTTCATAATTACCAAAACTTATATGATGTCAATTACCAACGACAGTGTAGCTCCTTATATCCTATCGAGGCAAGAATAGCCATAATTATAATAAAATCACAATTAATTATTTTTAAACTATCACTAAAAAAAAACTGTAACGCATTTCTCACCACTTATATATAATTTACCGAAGTTATGTGTATTTTTAATATAAACCTATTTGTATCGGTTTATGTACAGTAGTTTAAAATATCATTGTTTTCTTGGTAAATGTCAAACTTCTGCAATCAATTTAGTTTGTTGTCTTGTTGTTCTAAATGCAGAAAAGGTTGGCAGATATTTATCAGCGTTAAAATAAACTCGTTCGAAATAAGTTTTCTTCAGATCAACATTTTCATTTTTATGTTAACAGAAATGAAAGCATTTCACCATTCCATTAGCAAACAATGTACTATATATTTTACTATAAAGAGGAAACACTGTATAATTAATAGTTTTTCTTTATTATTTGAAAATGCACTTCACCTTCAGGGGCCATATGGTTGCCCTAATGCCTAGTACTTACAAACATGTTTCCGGAAACAGTGTTTGTTTAACTGTTTCTCAACTGTTTCCAGTGTCTTTGTGATGTTTCCCAAATGTTTCTGGGACCGAGAAACAGTTTTCTGTTTTCAAGACCAAATGGAAAACACGCAAACATGTTTCCGTCTAGAGGACAAAATTATAACGTAAGAGGGAGTCATCGGGCGTCAGCGGTGCTTTCAGGTGACTTGCAAGTGTGCAGAACCGGTCGTAACGTAAGAGGGAGTCATCGGGCGTCAGCGGTGCTTTCAGGTGACTTGCAAGTGTGCAGTACCGGTCGTAACGTAAGAGGGAGTCATCGGGCATCAGCGGTGCTTTCAGGCGACTTGCAAGTGTGCAGTACCGGTCGTAACGTAAGAGGGAGTCATCGGGCGTCAGCGGTGCTTTCAGGTGACTTGCAAGTGTGCAGTACCGGTCGTAACGTAAGAGGGAGTCATCGGGCGTCAGCGGTGCTTTCAGGTGACTTGCAAGTGTGCAGTACCGGTCGTAACGTAAGAGGGAGTCATCGGGCGTCAGCGGTGCTTTCAGGTGACTTGCAAGTGTGCAGTACCGGTCGTAACGTAAGAGGGAGTCATCGGGCATCAGCGGTGCTTTCAGGCGACTTGCAAGTGTGCAGTACCGGTCGTAACGTAAGAGGGAGTCATCGGGCGTCAGCGGTGCTTTCATGTGACTTGCAAGTGTGCAGTACCGGTCGTAACGTAAGAGGGAGTCATCGGGCGTCAGTGGTGCTTTCAGGTGACTTGCAAGTGTGCAGTACCGGTCGTAACGTAAGAGGGAGTCACCGGGCGTCAGCGGTGCTTTCAGGTGACTTGCAAGTGTGCAGTACCGGTCGTAACGTAAGAGGGAGTCATCGGGCGTCAGCGGTGCTTTCAGGTGACTTGCAAGTGTGCAGAACCGGTCGTAACGTAAGAGGGAGTCACCGGGTGTCAGCGGTGCTTTCAGGTGACTTGAAAGTGTGCAGAACCGGTCGTAACGTAAGAGGGAGTCATCGGGCGTCAGCGGTGCTTTCAGGTGACTTGCAAGTGTGCAGAACCGGTCGTAACGTAGGAGGGAGTCATCGGGCATCAGCGGTGCTTTCAGGTGACTTGTAAGTGTGCAGAACCGGTCGTAACGTAAGAGGGAGTTACCGGGCGTCAGCGGTGCTTTCAGGTGACTTGCAAGTGTGCAGAACCGGTCGTAACGTAAGAGGGAGTCACCGAGCGTCAGCGGTGCTTTCAGGTGACTTGCAAGTGTGCAGTACCGGTCGTAACGTAAGAGGGAGTCACCGGGCGTCAGCGGTGCTTTCATGTGACTTGCAAGTGTGCAGAACCGGTCGTAACGTAAGAGGGAGTCACCGGGCGTCAGCGGTGCTTTCAGGTGACTTGCAAGTGTGCAGTACCGGTCGTAACGTAAGAGGGAGTCACCGGGCGTCAGCGGTGCTTTCAGGTGACTTGCAAGTGTGCAGAACCGGTCGTAACGTAAGAGGGAGTCATCGGGCGTCAGCGGTGCTTTCAGGTGACTTGCAAGTGTGCAGAACCGGTCGTGATCGTTCAAGATGTGTACTATTGCGTGGAAACAGGAACAGATTTCAAATTTAGTTGAAGAGTTTCACTCCCGTAGATTATTGTAGAACATAACTTCTCCAGGTTACAAGAACAGGGATAAGAAAGGTGACGCCATAAAGGAAGTCGTGCTAGTTTTTGACGTGAGCACCGATTTAAATGGACAAATAATAAATAAAGTAAAGTTTTGAAAATATAATTTTGACGTGAACACAAGGCATTGTGTGAGAAAAAAGGGGCAGTTCGCCCAAGAAAGTGAATTGGTTCTGACAGGTTTGGATACGAACCAAGAGTCTTCAGTCCACATCTCGGGAAACATCGTCCTGCTAGTGTGAACAGAGATGAATGAATCTGTTGTTTCAAAACAGTTTGCAAACAGTTGACAAACAGTTTGCAAACTGTTTACAAATATTAAAAAGAAACAAGAAACCGTTTGGAAACTGTTTGCAAACTCTTGGCTAACTGTTTGTCAACAGTTTGTTTGCAAATATTGTTTCCAAATAGGGACTAGACGTGTGGAACTCGCACCCGCTAAAAACCCATCGTCAGGCATTATTCCTTATGGAGTCCGGCGAGAGTTCTCCGAGTTGCCTTCGAAACCTCCATCTGCAGTCTGTCCACCTCTCACAATGAAAGAGCGTGTGGAGTACATTCTCTTGTTTGTAGTTCTCTGTTTTAAATGGAAGTAGGTATGGCAGGTAAAGAACTGAGTGAGGTAAAAATTCACTTCTCCGTGCTTCCGGCCCACGCACTTTTGCATTTCTCCGATCAGCCACACTGTCCATCTGCCTCTGGTAGAGGCAGAGGCATCTCAGAAGGCGAGCCGCGCTACTACTCATTTCGCCTGCCTTTTGTGTACTAACGTGCATGCAAACATTGAATTCCCGGAAACTGAGGGGTGGGTCTAAAGGCAGTATTAACGGTGTTGTTTCATAAAATCCTTTTTCTCATTGTAGATTTATTTATTTGGGAGCTCTCTCTCTTTCCGTAGGTCAAGTATTTGTCAGTTTATTAACACCGTTAGTTGTTAAAGTTAACTGTGATTTTTATTGATTAGTGCAATTATGTTGACTGTTGAATACATTGAGTTAATTAATGATTACTAGTATTAAGTATTCATTGAGTGTATAATAGTGGATATATTAATAACGATTATTATCTATTATCATGCCTGTTAGGTGGTAAAGGAACTGTTCTACACAGTCAAGGTAGGGAAATAGTTTTCAAAGTATATAATTATTTTTGTAATATTCAAGAAGGAAATAAATTAAAGTCAGTAATAATAGATAAAGTTGTTGAAGCCACTAAAGTTTCCAGGCGATCAGTAAAAAGAATTCTGAAAGAAAGTTCCTCCGATGTAAAAATTACTCCTCTCGCATTTTTTACGCCCAAAAAATGTGAACAGGAAAAAGCCAGTGTGTGATCTAGATTCGTTCGATTTGGAAGGCTTGAGGCTGTTGATAAATAATTATCACATAACGCATAAATCATGTGTAACTGTAAAAAAATAATGATTGAAATTTAAAATTCAAATATTAATTTTAAGGGAAGTGCATGGTCTCTACGACGAATTATGCATAAAATGAGATTGAAATGGAAGACAACTGAAGATAACAGAAAAATACTTGTGGAACGACATGATATCAAACTCTTATCTTCGACAAATCACAGCAGAAGGTAGACCGATAATTTTTACAGATGAAACTTACATTCATAGCACACACACGAAGCAACAGTCCTGAATAGATTCACATAATTCTAATTTAGGTCTTAAAAACCAGTATCAAAGGGATCCAGACTAATTATTCTCCATGCAGATTGGAATAAAGGATTTATTCAAAAAGGTTTATTGATGTGGAAATCTGGATTAAATCCCGGTGACTACCATAACGAGATGAAAAGCGAGAAATACAAGAAATGACTAAAGGAAAAGCTTATCCCTAACCTACCTCCCAGATCAGTTCTTGTATTAGACAATGCATCGTACCATAATACAGTAAGTGTCAGACAGCCTATAAGAAATATTGTTAAATCAGAAATGATTAACTGGTTAAATGAACGGAACATCAACTTTGACTCTAAATTAACAAAACCAGAACTTTATGAAATTATAAGAGTTCAAAAGGGAGAAGAGAAGAAGTACAAAGTTGCCGATATTTTTGCCACAGTGTTTTGCGTTTGCTCCCATATCACCCGGAACTTAACGCAATTGAAAAAAATATGGGCTGCAGTGAAGGGAAAAGTAGCTGAGAAAAATACTACATTTAACATTAATGACATTATTCACCTAGACGCTGAGGCCTTCAATGACATTTCTGAGGAACAGTGGGCCAAAGTATGTCGCCAGGAGTAAAAACGGACCAGGAAAAAATACATTGAAGAAGAGCATGTGTGGGAAATTGGTATGGAACAGTTCATCATAGGACTTCATAGTGACACATCTTATGATTCAGAGGAAGACGACGATGTCGATTGTGGAGTTAGTGAGCTTCTCGCAGAGTAACTTTAAGCAAATTAATTTAAAGAAAAATTTTTTCCTATAAACTATTTATTAGTAGGCTTAGTTTAAGTAATTGTGTTTATAAAATAACAGTGGAATATTAAATTATATAACTGTGAAAACAATTATCATGCGGCACATCGAAAAAAAACATAAAATACTTCATAATATTTTACAGTCAGTGATTTTTTTTGTTCATGATTTTTTAAAATTTAAAACGTAAGATAAGTATTTTTCAAACGATTTCACATAAATCATTTCAATTAATTAGCCATTTACGTAATATTAGCTTTAGTAGGTAAGCAAATCTTAAGACCTGAGGCCTTTATGGTTCCTGAGATATTATTTTTTTTAATACAAATTACTGTAATAACATAAAGAGACACGGTTAAGGAAACAAGATAGACCATACTGTTTAGGAACAAGTTTTTTTTTATTTTCGTATCTTGAACAAAATCCCAGTGTTTGGCTACGGAATTTCCAAACTTCCTGTATATGTATACTGCACTGTGCGCGGATAATGCTTTTAGGACAGTCTTTTGACCGAGCGAACGCAAAAGGCTAGTAGTATTCCGGCCGGGTTGTTCGCCTTTCGGGGTGCCTCTTGCTCTATCTCCACCACATTTCCATTCTTGTAGGTGTGTACTCGGGTGTTTGCACGACTAAGACCCCACCTCCATCGTAGCGTGCCTGTCCACCTTCTCTCGATTGCTTGGAAATTGACGAGAAGGACCCCCGCAACCACGAGGACGACCGGCTCAGATACGGTCCTGAGAGCATCCTTCATTTTTGGACTGAAACAACTTTCTTCCTAGTAACGTTCCTGTCGTAGTACGTCCAAACGTACCTCACAGCCATACTAAATATGTAGTTAAGAACTTATGTTTTGCGTTTTAAAGTTTGCTACATTTATTATGGCAATGTGGTTCTACAGGTTGTCAGTGAAGCCTTCAACAAAAGTGCTATGATGACCGAATAAGCTGATGAAATACCTTTTTGAGCGTTCACTGAATATGCTGAAATGTTAAGTTATAACCGGTACATTTTGGAAATGCATTCAGTGGCAGTTGGTTAGCCTGCATCACAACTGACAGGAGACTAAGGTAATTTATTTTGGTCATATGCTGTATCTCTTTACAATAATCTGTGGATTGTTGCAGGTCAAATAATACTCCTCAGATACCGGAAAATACCATGGAAATGTGTAGATAAACATTAGATTCTCCATAGTTGGTGAGTGAAGAATAATCATCGATGCCGTTAAGAGTTTTGCGTTCTACTTCAATACGAGACGAAGCATTCTTAAGGATGTGGAGGGTACTGCATGGGTCATGGGCAACTGATGGAACAGAAATCACACTTTACGGAGAACTAAAAGTCAATGTCAAATTAAACACCTTCTGTAAAAAGATATAGTAAGATCTGTAACGACTCATCAAACCCCTACATGGGAGGTGTTCCACTCCACCATGCGTGGTCCTTCATGACAGTAAAAATTTCCTAGTAGTATGACTTGAAAGCCTGGTAAAGTCTCTCTAGATTTCATGCATATTACCTGGTGTTCCAGACCCCCCAAGAACATCCTTTCCAAGGAGCAGGGTTCGTTCGTGAACCCGATCTATAAGATCTAGTTTATCGAGCAGAAATGTCTGACAAAGTACTGCAGAAGCTTTAGGATTCTGTACTCCACAAATATCTGTTTTTTGAGAAACCTACGCCTTTCTGAATAAACCACAACACTATAAGATCCATGACATTGAACTTTTAATGGACAAGGTCAAAAACACCAACATCATTACCTCTCTCTCTCCAATTAATTTTCTTTTTAAGTTTGCTATTTTTCATTAGGTATTTATCTCTATTTTCTAAGCTATAGTTCAGAATTGACCATACAGTAAATGGAGTTGCTCTGTTTACTATATTGCTGGCTGCAACTATTGATTTTAGAACATTAGAATTCGATAAATCATAATAGGTGTCTAAAGAGTCTTCCACTTACTGAAAAAAGTATAAAAGCATTTTGAAAATTCCAAAATCTTCATTGCACTCGTACTACAAGGCTGGTTTGTTGACTTCACCACTAAAGATTGTTCGTTGTCTATAACTTCACCACTATCTATATCTATATAAGCCAAATTGACTCACTCACTCCTCACGAATTCTCAATAACTATAGCACCTACAATGCTGAAATTTGGTATGTGAGTTACTTTTAGGTCGTAGGTGCTTGCTAAGAAACGGTTTTAAGATATTTTATTCCTTTTTATAATAATTTAGAAAATAAAAATTGCCATTTACACAATGTATTATAAATGTAAACAAATACCATCTGTAATATAAAACACATGTGTTTACTACTACTAAAATTAAAATCATAAATAATATAAAAATTGGGTGTGCGTCGGACCACACGGTGGAAGTTATACTTCTTTGGCCATTCTCATACACCCACTCACGCACACAAACAGACAAGATATATAAATGAAATGTAAGACATTTTTCAATATTATTCAATATATTTATCTTCAATATATTATACGTGACTTCATTATTATATTATACACCTATATTATCATTATCAGTAATTTCTTCGATTAAATTTCTTCGATTAACAATCGATTAATCGATAGTTCTTAAAAATTTGTTCTTACTTTTCAGCGTGACGCGGTTTCTCGACCAACATCCCATCCCAAAGTGTCTAACGGGCGCAAAGAAGTATAACTTCAATAAAGGAAATCTTCTAAATGCAGGTTGATGTGAATTAAATTTTAGTAGTCATCTGTAAAGTTATTGAAGTTATACTTCTTTGCGCCCGTTAGACACTTTGGGATGGGATGTTGGTCGAGAAACCGCGTCACGCTGAAAAGTAAGAACAAATTTTTAAGAACTATCGATTGTTAATCGAAGAAATTTAATCGAAGAAATTACTGATAATGATAATATAGGTGAATAATATAATAATGAAGTCACGTATAATATATTGAAGATAAATATATTGAATAATATTGAAAAATGTCTTATATTTCATTTATATATCCTGTCTGTTTGTGTGCGTGAGTGGGTGTATGAGAATGGCCAAAGAAGTATAACTTCCACCGTGTGGTCCGACGCACACCCAATTTTTTTTTATATTATGTTACCTACAGCTGAGATTTGAATGTTGTTGTGAATGTGCAAGGTTTTTGTTTGGTTATGTTCGGAAAGTGTAGTATCAGTATGATGTTTGTTTTTAGAATTAAAACTTTGAACGAAAATTGTTTAATGAGTGTAGATGAGTGAAGAAATAGTTTCCATTAATGGAGTACAGGTTCCGCACCGATTGGTTAAAATGCCCGGTGACGGCGCTTGCCTATTCTTTTCTTTGGCATTTCTGATCTACGGGGATTTATCAAGGTCTGCACAAATACGGGCCGACATTGTAAATCATGTATCTATAAATTGGCAGAGGCTACAGGAATTCACTGAGGATGCATCTGGAGTCCCATATATTAACAGACTGGAGTACATTGCTGAAATGTCCCGGCCATACACCTTTGGAAATACTTGCGAGATTAAGGCGGCTGGGGAGATATTCCCATTTAAGTTAGAGGTATTCCAAAATGGCATCCTTCGTGCTGAATTTGGGGAGGCCATTCAAGGAATCAACCGAGTTCGGTTCACGGGGCATCACAGACGTGGCCACTATGACGTTTTGATTCGTATGACACACGCTCTAAACATGACGCTCCAAGATATTAAATCATGCAACCGCCTAATGGGTGGAGTTACAGTGCTTTTGTCAGGTGACTTCAGACAGACCTTACCTGTTGTGCCAAAAGGAACACGTGCAGATGAAGTAAATGCCTGTCTTAAATCATCTTTCTTATGGCCTAATATCAAAGTGCTGTCCTTGAAAGTTAACATGAGAGTTCACCTACACAGTGACTTGAAGGCAGAGGCATTTTCAAGCTTATTGCTTCAAATTGGCGACGGCCTGTTCTTGGAAGATGAGGGAAGAATAACTATTCCTAACAACCTCTGCATTGTGGTAGGAGACCTGATTAGTTTGACAGACAGAATATACCCTAACATTAATCTAGCGGGAGTGAATTGTGTTTCGTGGCTTTAAGAAAGAGCAATTCTTACTCCATCTAATGAGTCAGCCAACGACATAAACAACTTTATGTTGGAAAAGCTGCCAACTAAGGTTGTAACGTATGAATCTGTTGACTCTGTTTTGGACGCTGAAGATTCCGTTAATTACCCTGTAGAGTTCTTGCATACTCTAGAACCACCTGGAATACCACCACACATTCTCAGCCTCAAAATAGAATCTCCAATAATTCTATTGCGCAACTTAAACCCTCCAAAACTGTGTAACGGTACCAGGCTTCAAGTGAAGACTCTACACAAACATATCATTGAAGCCACGATTTTCACAGGCATTAGTCAAGGAGAAACTGTCTTCATCCCCCGGATCCCTCTCATCCCATCAGATTACCACTTTGAGTTCAAACGTCTGCAGTTTCCCGTCAAGTTGTGCTATGCAATGACTATAAATAAAGCACAGGGACAGAGTTTGAAACTGGCTGGTGTGGATCTCAGGAATGATTGTTTCTCTCATGGACAGCTTTATGTCGCGTGTTCTAGGGTTAGTTCTCCTGACAACCCGGTCATCCTTCAGCCATGCGGCAAAACCAAGAATGTTGTGTACAGGACATGTACAGGACTGTAAGTTCTAAACACCTAATCTGAGGAAACAATTTATAAACTTATAATATTCATACATCATTGTTGACACTTTTCTGATTCTATGATTTTGTATTATATGCTCTTAATTTATGCTGTTTGATTATATACTATGTGTTTTGTAAGCCTACATACATTCAGTAACAAAGAAATTTACTACTATTCACCGTTGCGAAGCACGGGTACCAGCTAGTTACATTATAAGAGAATCGAAACAATTAGAATAAAACTATATTTTATGAACTTAAAACATTGTTAATATATAAATTGCAGCTCTATTAATACAGCTGTAAAAGATTTATGTACATGTAAAGTTCCATAACCACCCATTTTACAAATAAATATTCAAAATTAACTATCCACATTCATATAATCTGAATTGATTGATACAATATTTAAAAATAAAAGATTTTTATGATTATTCCTTAATAATTACAGTCATATTTCTATGTTTAAAAATCTTACTACAGTAATAATAGCTATGTCAGTGTTAATGTATTTATAATTTCTATAAATGCTTTATATATTATTGACCTCAATGGATGCAATGTCCCCTTTATATACAATTGAAATAAAAGCAATCTTGTTTGTTGGTATTTATTCGGGTATAGCTATAACAGTTTTTTAATTTATAGTTCACTCATTTTATTGCTCAAATTCATTTATTTTGAGTCAGTCAATTAGTCTTTAATTTATCCTATTTTATGACTGAAATGCTTATTTAAAAATATAAATTAATTAATTTGCTTAAGGCTAACCTGGAATGTTACTGCTCTAGAAATCTAAACAAGCATTAATCAATTATTTCAAAAACAAATAAACAAATTGTCAGACATTATATAGTTGGACCGTGTTGAAGCATGTTTATATTGTTTTAAAGGAAACATAATTATGTGTGGATGACCAGTGTGTCAGTTTTGAAATTATCAGGTCACCTAGTTTCTGTAGCTGTGAAAACTTCACTCTTCTCACTTCTCACAATATTCTTCACAGTTAGAACTAAGCAAGTACGAAGTAATTTTATTTGACCTCTTCGTTGTATTTTTAACACTTTAGACGTCTGATGTACGATTCAATTTGTTTTCTAGACAGTTGTTTGAAATTTGTTTTTAAGGAACTTCGTTACGACATGCAACTGAGACATAAACATTTTTAATATTTGAAAACAGCTTATTAGAACATTTGTGAGAGAATATAACTTTCTAATTTCTGGGCAGTATTAAATCTACATTCATTCATCTAAGCTCCTCAGTAACAACTCAATGAGGATTACTCACCAGCTCCTCGGTAACAACTCCATCAGGATTACTCTATAGTCTGTAAAGTTAAGTTTCGAAAATCCAAGATTTTGTAAGAGATTGCCTTTTTCAGTTTAGCTCTGCTGAACATAATATACATAACCTAATTGCTGAATCAAATCGATAGCTAGTTGCTATGCAACAGTAGTTGTATCTGGAAGTGCGGCAACTACAAAACATAAGTATAAAACAATACATAATGGTTTCAAAACTATTTAGTATATATAAAAAAACCAGTTGAGGGTCATAAATTGGCAAATCTTGATTTTTCAAAATAATTAAAAAATATGTTACACTTATTAAAATGAGACATATGATATATCATTTTAACCGTAATTAAACAAATAATAATGAATAACATAAAACAATAAGCGATTATTTTTTATTTTTCAGGTACACAGCCCCCTTCAATTGAATAATACAAAGGGTGAAGAGTAGTTCTCTCTCTCACTTCCACTTCTCAATTCGTCTCTGTTTCACAGGTGTATTCGTTGCTCACTTTCTAAGCGGCCTATCTATAAGTTAAGAGTATATATATGTATTTTTATATTATAAATATAAGGCATTTTTGTTCATATTTATTCTTATACTATTCTTCAACATTTTTATCATCAAAATCTAACAAACCATTCCCCTTTTCTGAAATTAAATTCTTCCATAAATTTTTAGAATGCTTGACATAAAATAGTCCCCTATATCAAGCTTATATATTAAAATAATCAGCTTAAAAAATGCGATTTTAACAACAGTATAAATAAGAAAAGTCACGTTTTACTCTGTGGAGTATTATTATGAGTTAATAAAAATGAAAATTGGAAATATTGTTTATGCGGAGAAGTAAAGTTTTCCGTTATATTTAGCGTGTTTTATTTAGTCTTGGAATATTGTAATGAATGTGATGTAATGTGTTATTTGTTGAATACATCGAACAAATAGGCAGTATAAGAGAATGTATCGGGGGTTTCACAAGTCGTTCGTTACCCTTTAGTGGAGGAAGGAGTGTGGTGAGGAAGAAGAGAGGAGTCGATCACACCTACTTGGCTTCACCAATCACTCTGCAACTTTCTGCGCAGCAGTTTGCAAATTGACACGTTGCGTCATCAAAGAATTCCATGATTAACTTTTTGCCTCATATGTTTCTAGAATTCTCCTTCGATCTAAATTTAACCTCAGTGTGTTTTTAGATCATTCATTTTTTATCGCTCAATGACCAAACAAAAGAGCCCTCTAGACAAAAGCCACTTCTTTTTATACACCCAAAGTAGTAAACTATCAGGCTATGTGAAATATCTTAAGAAGTAAGGCCTGGTTATGGTTGCAAACCAAGCTTAAAGAAGTTGATAAAAATCAGTTTACCATCAACATATAGGAGAATATAGCCTTTTACATTCACCCAACTCACTACTGCTAGAGAATGAGGCGAGAAAAAAATGAATGGAAAGTTTAGAGGTTGTTTTTGGGAAACGACGAGAAGACATAATAACGATTATTTTTCTTTTTTCATGTTCCTCAGAAGTTTATAGGCTACCCACCATAAAATCAGTTGTGTGCTATGATAAGAACTCTGTCTTCACAGCTTTCGTTATACTGCATAGTAATTAAAGTATGTTCAAAATAAATTGATATTCGGTTACAGCACCTTGTGGCTCACCACCCACCAGATCTTTGGATACGACTCCTTGTGGCTCACACACCAGATCTTTGAGTACGTCTCCTTGTGGCTCACCACTCACCAGATCTTTGGATAAGACTCCTTGTGGCTCACACACCAGATCTTTGGATACGACTCCTTGTGACTCATCCACCAGGTCTTTGGATACGTCTCCTTGTGGCTCATCCACCAACTTTTTGGACACGATTTCTTGTAGCTTACCCACCAATTCTTTTTATACGACTCCTTGTGGCTCACATACTAGCTCTTTGAATACAACTTCTTGTAGTTCACCCTGCAGCCCTTTGGGCACGTCCTTGGGGCTAATCCACCAGATTTTTTTAACATAATGTCTAAAACTTCTTATGCATGGATTTCTTCGATCTGCATCACAAGCTCTGAGGACAACATTCTAGGAACTTCCCGACCAACTTTACGTATACTATCTCACACATGGTATTTCTTGTGACTCAGTTACCAGTTTTACAGTCATGACCCCCAGAAGTTCGTCTAATAAACCTCATTGTTTCGACAGAGCATCAAATATTTGTAATCATATAGATTTATGTTTTGACAGTTCTAGGAGGCTCTGGAAAACTGGTCACGTGAGGATGTATTAGGGAGGAGGGTCTCATGGCCGTATCTTCACGTGACCACGGAGTACAGCACGTGGCTGTCACCACCAAATAACACACGGTTACATTGTTGATAACATTTCACCATGTACACACATGAAAATGACATTGATTTAAGTCTCAGTGTTCTTACTTTAGAATAACGAATCTAAATTTTTCTCATTCTATTTACAACATTTGTTTAAAGTTTGTCGTTCCTTGGAAAATAAGTACAAACTTTTCAGTGGAAAATACAAACAGAACGAAGATTTTTGTTCAAAAATATACTATTTTATTCTTTAAAGAAATTGAATTTAAATACATACATTTGAAGAAAACGTTGTTGATAGTTCATAGTTTTTATAACACGTTGGATATACAACAAATCTCATTCTTCTTCAAAATAATGGCACAATCAAAATTTTCATTAAAATGCCTTATTGTTCATTTTTAAGTAAAACACGTCAATTTGAATGTATGTGTATGCCTTGACTTTTACCAGCAACCCCACTTTAGTTATTCACGTTAAAAAATATTTTGATCAAGAAAACATGTTTATATGTAGCCACCATTTTAAAATCTATGATAAGTGTTTCTGGATTCGATTCTTGAACAGCTGTTCAGATCAACCGAAACATATGTCATATGAATATCCATCTTTTTGTTAAGCAATAGGACAAAATGTCGGGTTTGTACTCGTGCTTTCACTCTCGGAATGTATACTAAAAGGGGGTCCTGGCAATTTATTTTCGGGTTTTACACCTAATAATTTAGAGCAGAAAATGAAGAAAGGTTTTATAAAAATACGCTCCATTTAACGTCTATCTGTCGGTATATGTATGTGCGTTTTTTCTCTTTTTGTTTTATAATTAATAATTCAAGAATGGTTTGACGGACTGACGAAGAGTTCTCCAGTTCTTTATAATAATATTACTAAACATTATAAAACTATTAATTAAATTATATTTGGCCATTTAAATATGGCAGTCTTTTAAATCTTGTTAACTAAATACCATGCAAACTATTTATTTCATCAATGTTAAACTAAACAATAATGTTTAGCTAATTTTATTTTATTACATTATTTTTGATGCTGTAAATACTTTTATTAAATACATTTTTTCTAACCTCCACCAATCAAAATTAAGGTACCAATAGATCTGTAATAAATTTACTAAAGATTTTTGTTTTTGTGTAAAATTGATAATGAATCAAACAGTTTACGAAATATATTGATTGAAAGGTTTAAAATGACCACCATTTTGATTTTGCTAAAGATAAATTATGGCTATTTTTAATCATTTACTAGTGTAAATCTAAAGAGCTGTGTAAAATTTTAAGTCATTTAGTTGAACTGCTCTTGAATCTTTTGTAAAAAACACTTACAGGTAGATAAACACTAAACGGAATGAAAATCGATAAAACTTTATTGTTTGTTTTTGCTTAAAATTATGTGTAGCATCAAAAAATGTATGGCCAGGAACTCTATTAGTTACACTCTGTATAGCTCAATCAATTGATAAATAGTAACTTTAAATTTACCGTCAATTAAGAGAATTTTGAATCTTTTTATTCAGTTTTTGCTCTTTTTACCTCAAATAATTATTGTTTTGTTAATATAAAAGGTAACGAGATTTCCGTGTAGGTTAAATGGATGAGTTGGGAAGTTATCACTAGCCAGGTACGTTAAAGGGTGGGTAGGGGTGAGGTTAGCACTTATCGCTTACTGTGTGGGTGGTTGAGGTGGCGAGGTTAGATTTTACAAAATATGTGGCTGATATTGTTCATACCCACAACAATCTTTTAGCCGATAAATATAAGAAAAATAAGGTCCTATCTCGAGCAAATATGATCAATAAATTAGAAAAGGCTAAAAACGTTTATAAATAATGAGCTACAATAAACCCACAACAATCTCTTAGCCCGTCTTTTAGCCGATAAATATAAGAAAAATAAGGTCCTATCTCGAGCAAATTACCACCATTTTGAAATTTCTAAAGATAACTCATGGCTAAGTTTAATCGTTTATTAGTGTTAATCTAAAGAGCTGTGTAAAATTTCAAGTAATTTAGTTAAACTGCTCAATAAATTAGAAAAAGCTAAAAAAGTGTACAAATAATGAGCTACAATATACCCACAACAACCTCTTAGCCCATCTTTTAGCCGACAAATATAAGAAAAATAAGGTCCCATCTCGAGCAAATATGATCAATAAATTAGAAAAGGCTAAAAAGTTTATAAATAATGAGCTACAATAAATTTTAGACAGTTTACATGGCAATAGGATGCTATTTTATCAGTCATCAGGATGCAGGGCAATATATTGATGGATGGAAAATAAATAAGAGGAGGAAAATCTTATAGATATCAAAGAGTCAACTTCGATAGAACTTGCGTAAAGAAACTCATATATTTTAACCTCATTATCCATTTCACATGAGCCAAGGGCTGCAGGCCTGTGCGTGAACACTATTCAGTTTGTGAAGTCCCAACCGTGAGCTCAGTGGGGATTCAAACCTTGGTCCTTTATACTCCGTGTTTCGTTAGCCACTAGTTTGTAGATACAATCATTATATTTTCTACAAACTAAAACATTTATAACTTTAGACTCTACACCCTATACGTGCCTCCAAATATATCATAGCAATTTATCGAAAAGTTAATTTATTTAAGGAAATACTGATCTTCCCTTTAACCTTACTTTGCCCATTCCCCATTGATTTGGCGGGGAACTTATTTATATATTCTTAAGACGCCGATCGTCAATATATGGGCGAATATGGATTTCAATGAGTGTGGTGAGCGAGCGTAGTCATTGTTATAAGCTAAGGCCGACTTTTCCTTAGAAAATGTCAATAATTAATAGCCCAATATGATCAGCTGGTAGTTATCAGCTGATCCCATTCAACATTTGTTTGCTTATTGGTCAGAGTAAGGAGGAGAAAGTGAGAAATTCAACCCATGGGGATTCTGTACACACATTAGTACAGCGCATTAGTATAGTGCTTCTATATTGTGTATTACTATAAAAGCACTATACTAATACACAATTCAAAAACAATTTTTTATAAATGTTGGCATCGGTCTTATATAAAGCGGTAACCTCACTTATATTCACTTTAAACACTAATTAAGCGCTGACAATTAAGACAAACAAAGCTAAGAATTCAAGTAAAGAACGCAATTATCGTTGTAACTCATTATATAAGTTAAGGCTCACAAAACAGCAAGATGAGAATTTATATACTTGTCAATTAAAAAGATCTAAGAAATACGACTGCATAACTCCTTAGTTAAAACTGCCTTTGAGATGATAATTAAAACACATTGTTCAAAAATAATGTTTGCTTGCGAAACCATTCGCTTTGTGAACCGTTCCCGATCTGCAGCAGGATTTATATAACTGTGCTTTGTACCCAACACGCTATCGCACAGCCAGTGACTGGATCACGTTAATATCAACGTGATTGTATGTTCTTTTGTATCTGTCCAAATTTTGTTTTTCCTTGTCACATTTTAACTAATTAATTATAGTTATTTAGTCATAACAACTCCTCCCCTTCTACATATAAAGGAACCCCACCACCCCCATACCATGCATAAATATCGTAGGGGTGTTTCTTTCTAGTCACCAAAGAAAGGATAAAAATAGAATAATTGATGTGAAAACTAAAAAATACAGAGATGAAAAGTCTAAAGTACAAAGTACTTGTGTGAAATATTTATCTCTGGTCCTAGAGCTGGGTCAAAGTTTCGCAACCATTGAACACCTGTTTTTCCGATTGAATGAAGACCAGCTATTCCCCGTTGAAAAGAGTGCAATGGACCATCATTACATAGTTAGTTCTTCAGTTACACAATCACATGATTGACCATTTTTCATTCCTCACTTATTATTGCAGTATATGTATATTCTAAAAACTGTGCGAAAACGATTCAACGTTGTCAATTCCTTATGAGGAAGGTTCATTATACCTATGCAGTCATAGAGTTTGATGCCAGAAAATTGTTCCTACTCCAACATATTCTTTTTTTTTGGGGGGGGGGGGGGAGAAATCGTTTAAATTCTCTATTAATTCGAAGAGGTCTGTCTAGTATATTGTGGGATCTTTTGCAAGATGTGGAAATTTGTTGTAGATAACATGTTTCTGAAGTTTTTTAGTGTCGTATTTCAGGATAAGCTATGATGCAATGAGGGAACCACTAATTTAGTTGTATATTAACTTTCGTACATGTGTACTTTTAGGCCACGCAGGAGCACAATATTCAGCAGGAGTAAACCAAGGACAAACTTGTAGTATTACGACTTGTGAGTTGCCCCCCTCCCCCCACGAAGATCCAGCAAGTTTCTACACAATATTAGTTCTGGTTTTCTGAAGGTGACTTTCAAAAGAGAGAAATCCACAACAAAGAACACAGTAAAATCAAATTACAGGTAAACTGTTTGTATGTATAGTTATTCCCTAGCCATGGATTAGTTCTCTTTCATAAATTGATCTTATTATAAACCAGAGACAAAATATAAACCACTATTTATTCTAATATCTTATTGTAGAATCCGAACCACATAGTATTAATCTGATTTTAAGTTCTCTGTCCTGTCCACCACTCATGGAATCTCCAACATTCCTCACTACTATCCACACCGATGGAAGCAGTTGAGTTGACGCTGTGGCTTAACGCTTTTGTTTACTTCTTGTTGAATTTTTCTAATTTGTTCGATGATTTCCCATCAAGTTCAAGATTATGAATTCACCACTTGATACACGATTCTTATAACAAATGCTTTGAAATAATTAGTAAAATGCATGTTATATTAAATATCTCCTCCTTGTGTTTTAGGTTAGGCCGCAGACAAATCCTAGAAACCGAATATCGTAAAACAATACTTTATTCTACTTTAAGGGTAGAAAATGTAATTAATCTTTTTATATTATTATTTGACAATCAAACAATGCGTTGATTAATTATGGATGATCTTATTCGTAGTTTGATATATTTAGTTTTCAACTATATAATAATTATACAGTAACGCGCTGGAAATAAGGAAATTTGAGTCATAATGTACGTTGGTTTAATAAAATAATCCGGCTGTTATTTAAGCATTATTACATGTGAAATGAAGGATTTAAAGCTAAATAATAACCTAAAAAACTGCATACTTTTTATTGCTGCTTTTAAGAGTATCGGTGCTGTGAAATTGTAAAATATTTGTTAAATTATAAGAACTGAATCAGTATTGAAATTTATTGCTTAAACTTACTAAGGAGTGAAAACTTTTACTAACTTAACAATTTAGTGGCTTTAGTAACCACAAACATCAAATTTTCAATGTAGTAAATTTAAGACATAGACGGTTAACAATTGAGGATTTGAGAACACGATTACAAACATTATAATACCTCTTAATTATAATTTCTTGTATTATAAACATACATCTTGTATTATAATGTTTATAATACATTCTCTTGTATTATAAACATTATAATACAAACATTATAATACCTCTTAATTATAATTTCTTGTATTATAAACATACATCTTGTATTATAATGTTTATAATACATTCTCTTGTATTATAAACATTATAATACAAACATTATAATACCTCTTAATTATAATTTCTTGTATTATAAACATACATCTTGTATTATAATGTTTATAATACATTCTCTTGTATTATAAACATTATAATACAAACATTATAATACCTCTTAATTATAATTTCTTGTATTATAAACATACATCTTGTATTATAATGTTTATAATACATTCTCTTGTATTATAAACATTATAATACAAACATTATAATACCTCTTAATTATAATTTCTTGTATTATAAACATACATCTTGTATTATAATGTTTATAATACAAGAGAATGTATTATAAACATTATAATACAAGATGTATGTTTATAATACAAGAAATTATAATTAAGAGGTATTATAATGTTTGTATTATAATGTTTATAATACAAGAGAATGTATTATAAACATTATAATACAAGATGTATGTTTATAATACAAGAAATTATAATTAAGAGGTATTATAATGTTTGTATTATAATGTTTATAATACAAGAGAATGTATTATAAACATTATAATACAAGATGTATGTTTATAATACAAGAAATTATAATTAAGAGGTATTATAATGTTTGTATTATAATGTTTATAATACAAGAGAATGTATTATAAACATTATAATACAAGATGTATGTTTATAATACAAGAAATTATAATTAAGAGGTATTATAATGTTTGTATTATAATGTTTATAATACAAGAGAATGTATTATAAACATTATAATACAAGATGTATGTTTATAATACAAGAAATTATAATTAAGAGGTATTATAATGTTTGTATTATAATGTTTATAATACAAGAGAATGTATTATAAACATTATAATACAAGATGTATGTTTATAATACAAGAAATTATAATTAAGAGGTATTATAATGTTTGTATTATAATGTTTATAATACAAGAGAATGTATTATAAACATTATAATACAAGATGTATGTTTATAATACAAGAAATTATAATTAAGAGGTATTATAATGTTTGTATTATAATGTTTATAATACATTCTCTTGTATTATAAACATTATAATACAAACATTATAATACCTCTTAATTATAATTTCTTGTATTATAAACATACATCTTGTATTATAATGTTTATAATACATTCTCTTGTATTATAAACATTATAATACAAACATTATAATACCTCTTAATTATAATTTCTTGTATTATAAACATACATCTTGTATTATAATGTTTATAATACATTCTCTTGTATTATAAACATTATAATACAAACATTATAATTTCCTCTTCATTTTTTAAAATTTAGCATGAATAATATTTCTTTTACAAAAATATTTCATGTAGCAAGTTATAAAGTTTTGTCTGAGAGGTTAACGAACTCGGCCTGGCGTCCACAGCCTCCTAGGTCGTCGCTCTATAATGATGCGGTAGTAGCGATGGCAGTGGCAGTGAACACTTGCCTCCTTAATTGATACAAGCTCCGTTGATGAACTTGGCAAACAGCCTTCTGTCTCACTCGACAAAATCACTGCTGTAAACATCGATTCTGCATTACCCGCATCACTCCATGAGTGAAACTGTTTCATTTAACTTACCTGTTTAACTTTTGTTACTTGTACATGTTTCTTTCACTCGACACAATCACCACTGTCACTGCTTATCATTCGATGAGTGATACTGTTTCATTTGACTGAGGCCTTCCTGTTTAACTTTTGTTACTGGTACACATTTCTTTCACTCGACACAATCACCACTGTCATTGCTTATCATTCGATGAGTGATACTGTTTCATTTGACTGAGGCCTTCCTGTTTAACTTTTGTTACTTGTACACATTTCTTTCACTCGACACAATCACCACTGTTATTGCTTATCATTCGATGAGTGATACTGTTTCATTTGACTGAGGCCTTCCTGTTTAACTTTTGTTACTTGTACACATTTCTTTCACTCGACACAATCACCACTGTTATTGCTTATCATTCGATGAGTGATACTGTTTCATTTGACTGAGGCCTTCCTGTTTAACTTTTGTTACTTGTACACATTTCTTTCACTCGACACAATCACCACTGTTATTGCTTATCATTCGATGAGTGATACTGTTTCATTTGACTGAGGCCTTCCTGTTTAACTTTTGTTACTGGTACACATTTCTTTCACTCGACACAATCACCACTGTTATTGCTTATCATTCGATGAGTGATACTGTTTCATTTGACTGAGGCCTTCCTGTTTAACTTTTGTTACTGGTACACATTTCTTTCACTCGACACAATCACCACTGTCATTGCTTATCATTCGATAAGTGATATTGTTTCATTTGACTTAGGCCTTCCTGTTTAACTTTTGTTACTTGTACACATTTCTTTCACTCGACACAATCACCACTGTTATTGCTTATCATTCGATGAGTGATACTGTTTCATTTGACTGAGGCCTTCCTGTTTAACTTTTGTTACTGGTACACATTTCTTTCACTCGACACAATCACCACTGTCATTGCTTATCATTCGATGAGTGATATTGTTTCATTTGACTTAGGCCTACGTGTTTAACTTTTGTTACTTGTACATGTTTCTTTCACTCGACACAATCACCACTGTCACTGCTTATCATTCGATGAGTGATACTGTTTCATTTGACTTAGGCTTACCTGTTTAACTTTTATTATTTTTACAAATCTATGATTACTGTTAACAGAATTTAAAATAGAATCAGACGTATTGTTGTTTTTGATATTATTTATTATTCACGAATGAGCCAAAACATTTTTTGGGACTAAAAAAAGTCGAACCTGCTATCACATTAATTTGTTCCCGAAATTGTTTCATTCCTTTGGAATGAGCTCTACTTGTTTTTCTAGACCAGGCTGCTCCGATTATTTTTCCTGTGGCCTATGATCAGCTTTTCAATAAATTTTTTAAAATATATATAAGCAGTTACTGAAAGTGTCTTCAGAAAAATGTGTTAGGAAAAAGATTCAGCATGTGTAAGGTTTAATTTGAGTTATAAATTATGTTATCTAAGTTATATCGAATGATTTTAATGTGGCACGTTACCAAGCCAAAGATAAAGGTTTTCTGTGCAGCAACTTTTTTCTAGGTTCTAGCTGTATATATATATATATATATACATACATACTTGTATCGTATGACAAACATTTCAACACTTTTTATCCTCTTTGTTGATTAATTGTCTTACTTCCCTTTAAATTGCTAAGAAGTATAACATTAAAAATAAACACACATCCAAATATTCTATAAAACTATGGATACTATGATAGGTACATTACAATAGATGGACCACTTAGAAAGTGACCTACTGAATTCAATTGTGTGAGACAGATGGGCTGAGTGGCGGAAATGAGAAAGAGGGAGAAATACGCTTCCTCTTCACTCTTATTCCACCTTCGCGTTGTCTCGTGGCAACTAGAAATACAGTAGGCCACTGGTTGGCAGTACAATAGCAAGCTCCGCCCTCTACGTCATTAGCAGCAGTGATCATTGGTTGGTTTGATTAACACCAACGGATAAAGAAATGAAAAATGGCTTTATTGGAGGTGAAGTTAGGACTATAGAGTCCTCTCTACCACTTAACCTCAGATAAATAATACAACTTGAAATAGATAACATAAAATCATATTAAACTCTACGTAATGCAATATAAGACAATTTTATGTAAATATAAACAAAAATTAAAAGATTAACTAATGTAATAAAGCTAATCAATACAAAATAAATTGGCACTAACTATTCAAATTTAATAGTAAATTCAACTCGCACCCCACATAGCCCCCGCAAACCACCAGCCCACCGCCGATAAAGCTTAGAACGATTAAATAAAATAATTGTTAATTATATCAATAACAATTAATCAATTAATAGTAGGCCTAATAATAACACAATGAAAAATAATGTAAGTAATATATAGCGATTAAGCATAATTGTACAGTTCATTACTGATATTTTTTCAACTAAATACTATTGCAAAAGTTGACCTCCTGAATATGGAAGTTGGTGAAGTAAATCAGCTCAGCGGTGGAACGATTCCCCTCTGCTGCTTAAACCCTTACTAATTTAACAAAATAACACGCTGAATATAATATGCCCCTTTGCCCACCCACCCTCACACGTACAGTAGTATTAACCCACCCGCCCAACCATATACGTATAATGTATATATGTACAGTATATACAGTACGTACAGTGGTATACGTACGCAGGTTTGTTACTGTCAGGCCCAATTATAAACAGAAAATTATAACTTTTAAAAATATTAGCTTAACGAGATCAATTGTAAATAAAAACTATAAAAATTATGTGCAAGTGTAATCGAAATAATAAAAACTAAAATTTACCAAGATAGTTTGTAAATTAATTGTAGTGCTCGCTGATAACACAAAACACAAACAAGGTTGCTCGCTGCTAAATGACCGGGTTTCCCCTTACCACCAAACCTGTTGATAGCCTAGTGGTTAGCACATCTGCTCCATATACAGATAGCCTCGGGTTCAAATCCCGGGAGGTCCATTTAATTTTCCATAGGGGTTTGGGCCCTTGTCCCTCAACAATGTATAAATATCATGTTCAAATTGCCACTGGAATAGAAAGTAAAAAAAGAAAAAATGGAAATTTTTTGGATTTTATTTCGATTATTATGAAATATTACCTCTTGGTTCAAGCGTAATATAAAAATGTATAATTAGTAATTTAAATTAGGAGCGAAAAGTACATTTCGTATTCGACCATCCGAACGTCAAAAGTATTTTAAATGTATCGTCTTACAACATTTAGTACAAATCCAATAAAATGAATTGGTTACTGTTCAATTACTGAGACGTTTGTCACCTTTGGATATAATATTGATATGTAAGTAGTATAGAATTCATATTAGGAAATATATATTGTTAAAATTAATGTATATATTATCAAGTATTAATAAAACTACACAAGCAAGTGTCATTGATTGCAGAGGTGAGAGACCTTTTAAAATATTATGTTCTGATCTTAATTATAGGATTGAATATAGAAACAAGCAGGATCATATGGAGGTGGTTTTCTTGTCCATTAATTTAGTTCATGTACTATCTTCACAGTTTATGACAGCGGCCTCTTCTCTATGTCCCACCTGCCCACCCACACACGTACAGTGGTATTGACCCACCCACACACGTACAGTGGTATTGACTCACCCGCCCACCCATACACGTACAGTGGTATTAACCCACCCACACACACATAGAGTGGTATTGACCCACTCGCCCACCCATACACGTACAATGGTACTGACCCACCCGACCAACCACACACGTACAGTGGTACTGACCCACCTGCCCACCCATACACGTACAGTGGTATTAACCCACCCGCCCACCCATACACGTACAGTGGTACTGACCAACCTGCCCACCAATACACGTACAGTGGTATTAACCCACCCTCCACCCACCCACACACATACAGTGGTATTGACCCACCTGCCCACCCATACACATACAGTGCTATTAACCCAACCTCCACCCACCCACACACATACAGTGGTATTGACCCACCTGCCCACCACATACGTATTAACTAACCCACCCACACACATTCAGTGGTATTGACCCACCTGCCCACCCATACACGTACATTACCACTGTACGTGTATGGGAGAGCGGGTGGGTCAGTACCTCTGTACGTGTATGGGTGGGCGGGTGGGTCAGTACCACAGTACATGTATGGGTAGGCGGGTGGGTGAGTACCACAGTACATGTATGGGGTATACACCCAGTCAATACCACTGTGTGAGTATGGGTGGGTAGGTTGGGTCAATACCACTGTGTGTATGTGTGGGAGGGTGGGTTAATACCATTGTGTTTGTGTATGGGTGGATGTTAGTGTTTAGTCTCTCTAGATATCCGTTGCGGGATACATCTGCCATTAATTAACTGTCTTACATATTACATATACAGTATGTACCCATACCCACCCATTGTGGTAAATGAGAGAATCACTCTTATGTTTTTAGTTCTCAGTGCATTACACTAGTGTCATGTAAAACTACATGCAGTTATTTATTGTTTATTTAACTTGAAAAGTTATTTTCTTTTGTGTTGATTTTTATATTTTTTTTCAGATGATGTGAATTAATAGTTAATTAGTTAAGTAATGAGATAATTAAATGTTTTATACTGAAAACCTTAGTTCCACGGTTTTTAAAAACATTTCGTTAAACATGTACATTGTTTTAACATTTTAACAGTATTTTAGTAAGAATTATTACAGTCCATTTATGATTTTTAAATCATTGGAGCACTTAAATACAATGGTGGCTTTATTTATGATAACTTAAGAATTAATATACTATATTTGATTTTTGTCAAAGTCAAAATCTTTATTGGACCAAATTAACAATAATAATTTGCATTAGCCAAGTCATACTACTATTAACTAAAATTAAACAGCATAGCTCGTAACATTTAATATAAGACATCACTTAACCTATATGATATGACAAACCTATAATATGTATATCACCTTCCTGACAAAAACTCACGAACGCTGTAACAGGCAAGATTTACCAAATGGCCTTTTATACGTTTTCTAAATTTTGATGTGTCTGACTCCAGCCTAAGAGAGAGTGGAAGTCTATTGAATAAACAAATCCCATTATATACTGTATGGTTTTTGAAAAAAGATGTGTTGTGTTTGGGGATTGGTAGTATATTCTGATTACGGAGAGAATAAGAAGTTTTATGTGAAAAGTTAAATTTTGAAAAGTGTTGACTGACAAATGTCAATGTTTCTAGGATGTAAATGGATGGTAAAGTCAATATTCCTGTACTTGTGGTAACTTATTATTATTCGTATGAGGCACCGATCGTATAAATATGTGTGAATATGAGGAGCGGTAGATGAACGAGTGTAGTCATTGTTACTACCTACTAAGGTCGACAGTTCCTCAGAAGGATTAATTTATTAATAGCACACAATAGCTAATAGCTAGGGCTCAAATAAGATACCTATAGCTCTACGTGGACTCCGAACCATGTAGTATTGGTCTGATTATCAGCCAACTGACAAGTCGGATACTTGTTCTCTTCACTACCTAACATCTAACCCTTAACTACCACCCAATATGGACACCCCAAGTGTCCACGTCGATGAAAATCAATGAGCAGACGTCGTGTTGGTATTAAGGAAATCAAACGTGGAACCTATTGCCTATAATCTTCTCAATACTTTATCCTTTAGTAGCTGGATTACATCACTGCGCCACTAGTACCAATGGTTGTGATTGCTTAATAAATCAGTCTAAATTGTTTAAGAGGAGAATCGATTTTCCAAAGTAAATCTAGGCGTATTTCACAAGAATGTACTAGAGCAATCGAATATAATAACCTAACACAAACAAAGAAAGTATCGAAATAATTACAGATAATTCTTTTCAATTTACACGGAAGCCTGGTCACATGTCCAATCTACGCAAAAATCTGTAACAACGAGCTGAATATTACGTGTTGAAGGGGTACAATGCCAGTGGGAGGGCGAGGGGGTGCTGGTCAGCTGTTCGACAGACAAAGGAACACGAGACCACAAGGCTCCACACGTGATGTTTACGTAGAGGACAAAACATTTCAATGCAGATGACAGCTCCAAGTTTTGGACATTTACCACACCACTTCCTACTGTTTTGTGGTTGAATAAGAAGTTGACGTGATATTGCTAAATATATATATTTAATTCTGAATGACATGTCTAGAACTAGGAAAAAGATAAGATAGCTTTATTTTTACTATAAGATAGTTTAATTTTAAAGGAAGGTGGAGAAATTATCTAAAAAAATTACCTAAACTCCACCCCGCTGGCCTTAAAAGATCCAACGGGTTTCTATCACTACAGCGCAAATAACAGCTTTTTATGTTTGATTATTTATGTTGGCGTAAACATTGCGTATTTTTATAGTGGATTTAAAACTTTCTGATATTTATTTACACAATAAAAATACCTGATATAGAAAAACAAAACCATTTTTTTCTGTTGCTTTCAATAGTCTGATAGTACACTTGACCTAATAGTATTAATTTAATCATAGACATAGAGAATGAAAGCGGAGGTATCACGAGCACAGAGGGTGAGAGAACCAACCGGCATTACTGAGGCCGAAGGCCTAGGCGACACTTGCGCAGTGTAGCGAGTGACGGGGTTGGCACGCAAAGCGATGGTTGGCTTCCACTTCACATCAATATGTTATTTTAGTACCTATAAGTATTGGGGGGGGGAGGCAGTAGAGTATAAACAAATTAATTATTGTGCACAGAGATAAAAAATTTGTCATATTATTTACTTACATTATTAAATTATGTTAAAAATAGTAGTAGGCTTGTTGAAATTTGTCATAAGACATTGAACACTATTTATACAGTTATTTTATTACAAATTTTGTAAATATCTTATTTGTTTGCTGAATATTTGGTTTATACAATTAGATTAAATGTGTTTAGGATACTATTATAAATCCCATTACATTTTTTTAATTGGGAAAAAAATTGTGTAGGTAAAAATGTCCTGTTTTTAAATATTCAATCAGACGGATCGTGGACGAATTTGAGTTTAGTGAGTTTTTAATTAATTACGCTAGCAGCAAAAATTATACAAAGTATTTAAGTACTTTTTAACGTTAATGAGTAAAGTTTAAAATTATTTTACTTTCATTTGTGCAAACTATCATTTTAAAATATAATATGAGATATCAAGTGATAAAAATGTCGGAAACAACACCATATATAAAAGCAGGATTTCCCGTTGGTGACCCAGTAAATTACAATATGTTCGTAACACTTACAGCAAACGTTGTAAACAATGAAATACCTAAATGGCACCAAAACATCGTTATTATTAACCTTGGGGGAAATCAGCTGATTTAAATTCATCAATAGTTACTATGGAGGTTATTGGAAAACAACAGTAATGTATGCATCGTTGTTTATTGAACTGGAGTTCCAGTTTATTCCAGGAAGTTCCATCGGCGTTGTTCTCAATGTACTTCGACATATTGAGGCAAGCGTCTCACTAAACATAATTTATTTATCTACTTTTAGAGCACTTTTGTGAAATCACGTTAATGCTGTGATAGAGTAGAACGTCTGGATTTTGAAATGTTTAACTAAATCATTTGGTTTGATTGGTGGCTACTGATGTGGGGAAAATGACTTTTGAATTTTGGTAAAAAAGAAACATGATATCATATTTTACACCTGTTAAGTAGATGATATTCTGGTTTTATTTAACGAGAAATCATGTAATAACTTAGATAATATGTTAAATATATTTAATTGTCACCACCAGAAGCTTAGTTTTATCAGTGAACTTGAATCTATGAATAAAATTAACTTTTTGGATCTAAAAATAATTCGTGATCATAGCAAACTTTCATATAGAATTTTCAGGAAACATACTCAAACCAATTCTACAATAAATAACAGTTCTGTCCATCCCCCGTCTCACAAAACAGCTAACTTCAGAAGTATGTTATATAGGGCGTATTCAATACCATTATGTGTTGCAGATAGAAAACAGGAAATAAATGTAATAAAATCAATAGCTATTGCAAATTGATACAAGCCATCAATCATTGATGAAATTGGAAGTAGGATAAAAAAGAAAATAGAAAATAAAATTCGAGACGATACACTTAACACACTTAACAACACTTAAAAAAATAAAAATCCGATAAAGAACAAAAGAAGTATGTATCCCTCCATTACAATGGACTGTTTACACAAAGAGTTGGTAATAGATTTAAGAAATTCAATTTATCAGTAGCTTTTAAGACTTGTAATATGATGTCCAACATTCTACACCCGAATATTGAAAGTGAAGATAAATTCAATAATTCAGGAATTTATAGGATTAACTTTAATGATTGTAATATGTTTTACATAGGTCAGACATTACATTTTAGAAAAAGATATAAAAACCATGTGCCTGCTTTTAAAAATAAGAAACTCGAAAGATCTAATGTAGCCTTCTGAATTGTACCCACGGTGTGAATAAAATAGATGAAAATATAGATATTCTAAAAGTTTGTAAGAAAGGTCTTGGAGCTTGTAAGAAAGAATGCTTGGGAAGAGTTATTTATTTTAAAAGAAAAATGTAAGGATCGTGATACATTAATGAATGAACAGATTAATTTTCATTCCGAAATAGTTTTTAATAATGTTTTTTCAGCGACTAAAATAACAGAAGTAACAACCAGTAGGAATTGACCAATAATATCACAGCAGCCGCCATTTTGATTCCAGCCAATGGGGTCACGTGATCATAGGGCTATAAATTGTGTTGTTGAACACCATTTTCCATTCTTTTGTGAATCCCTCTTGGTCTGAGGAAGGTGAGTGTGGTTCACCGAAATCGATTACCATAATATTTGTGCATTTTGTACTTGTATTGTAATATATTTGTGCATTTTGTGCTTATATTGTAATAAATTTGTGTTGTGTCGTTTACTTGTACTGTAAAAATATTATTTCGATGTCTCCTCATTTAAGAATATTTCACATAACTATTTTATAACCTAATGTATCATATTTCTTTCAACACACAAAGAATGTTTACTAAAACTTAAGTATAAGTGGATTCACTTTATGACAGACACCCCCCCTCACCCACTTACACTACATGTAAGAACGACTACTGATAACCCCCATCTGACCCCCCCCCCCCCCAACACCCCTCATTTAACACAGGACAGGACTCCGAGTGTTCTTGTAACCTCCCTAACACAAACACGATTAATTAACGGTTGTTCTCTTACCCATCCATTACACGGACAAAACTACTGAGGGTCCATTCACCTAACCAAATATTACCCCACCCACACTTACAAGTGAGATCTACCAATCACTTCTCTACCTAACCTACACATTGACTCGAATATTAACAGCACTCGTGCGTACATAACTTCACAATTACAAGTAGTGTAGCCTTTCTACCGCACACAGACATGATTCCAACAGTCTTCCCAACTTCCTTTAATGAAAATGATTAAGGCTTGTTAAAAACCAGTGCAGGCCAAGCCCGGGCTGCATCAGTCAAACAGTTTTGGTTGAGGAATCTCATGGGAAGCTATTATTTCTGTTCTTAATAACAGAGGCATATCAATGACTACAAATACACTAAGACGAAAAGTAGCCATGTTAAAATTTCAGACCAGTCGTCCAGGTAGAAACTCGACTTTACGCAAACGGCCACTAGGAGGCACGAGCGCTCGCCCGCCTGCTCCCTGTCTTTCGGAGCAGCGCTCGTAGCGGCTGTTTGCGTAAGCTTCCCTCCCGCTTGTCTGAAAAATTCCCATAAGAACTTTTCGTCTTAGTGTATTTGTAGTCATTGGGTATATTGTTTAAAAACTTCCGCACTCTCTCGGGCCGGCAGATTCTAGGATAGACGAGCCTAAACTTCTGGGTTTATACGGATGAAAATGTGTTGTCGTCTAAAACTGATGTTTAAGAAACCTAACGACGGCTTCCTTTCTTACCGTACAGACGAAGAGAACGCCGATGGTCTTCCCAACCTTTCTTCACATCGCACAACTAACGCCCTCCATCCACATTAATAGCGTGTTTCAAAGTCAAATATCTATTTAGAATTAAAAGGCAGAAAGCGAGGGTAAAAAAGAGTCCTTTGAGTTGACAAACTGAGTACTTTGATTTAATTTCATCATATTTGTTTAAAATAAGATTAAATCTAAAACCCCACCTCTCCTTCTCTCAGATTAGTTATGGGTTCTTTCTCTGACTACAATAAAAAATCTATATATTTCAAATAATTTGTTATTTTTCTCATTAAATTAGTTAAAATATGTTCATAGTGTGTATTATGATTAATTTAACTCAGATTAGTCTAAAATTAAATTTTATTCCAGCATATAATTTTTTCAATAATTGACAGCTTTGCTATTCAATAGGGTCGGTAATATCCGTTGATAATAAATCTTACTCCTCACTCGCAGTGCTCGTGACACCTCGACATTGGCCTCAGTATTGGATTACGTCAACATAAGAAGGTAAACAGTACTACAGAACTAATAAAAGCAATATAGGCTAATAAATTACATTTATTTATTTGTTATTATTTTTTCAGGTGTTTTTTATCATCTAGAAAATCTTATGAGCTTAAATCCACTCCTAAAATACGCATTTTTTACATCAGTATAATTAATTATGAACAGTTGTTTTATATATATATATATATATATATATATATATATATATATATATATATATATATATATATATATATATATATATTGTTGTATAACGCAAATCCCTGGCCGACTCACTCATAACTATTTCTCCAAGTTCCCATGTAGGTAGAGAGATGAAATGTTGTACACTGTGTCTTTAAATCTTAAATAGGACAACTAAAGTGTTTTCATCTTGATAAAGTACTCATAAGGGGTAGAAACCACCCCTAAAAGATTGTGAGTCAGATACAACTGTAAATCAATTTAATATTGTGATTTTACGTTGTACAGTTAATCTACTATTATTTGTAGTCAAAATGCCGAGGTGTATTGACCACAGGGAGCGTCGGGGTTAGCACGCGAAGCGTGCAGGGGTGTCGCCTAGTGTGTTAATAAAAACTCTCTAGTAATAGAAATCATTAGATAAGACCAGTTGGTTGGAGCCCAGGTAGTTTGGTACATTTTTTATATGTTTTCCGTCCTTAACCCCTGAGATTTAAAATGAATTCAATCAAACTATCTTACATTCTTCCCAGATCGAACAATTCCCAGAGTCGGCACTGATGGCGCAGTGCTGTAACTTAGCTACTTGGGGTCAAAGTGTTTGGGAGAATGTAGGCGATAGGTTCCATGCTCGGTTTTCTTAATACCGACACGGCGTCCGCTCAATGGTTGTCATCAATATAGACAGTACTAGAGAAGTCTGGAGTGACCGTGTTGAATGGTAGTCAAGGTTCGGGTGTTGTGTAGAGAAGAGAACTAAGTGTCAAATTTGTCAGTTAGCTGAAAATCAGACCAACACTACGTGGTTCGGATTCCATGTAAAACTGTAGGTCCGATAATAGCTCTGGCAATTGGGCTATTAATAAATAGTCCTTTCTGAGCTAAGTCGAACTCAGATAGTAACAATGACTACACTCGTTCATTTACACTCATCACACTCATTCACGCCTCACATTCACCCATATCTCAACGATCGGTGTCTTAGAGATGAACAATGAATGAATAATGAATTTCGTTGGGACCGATTCGTTTAAAGATTTAAATAATGTTGGAGAGTTGGAGTTGCCCAACGCTTCAAATGTTTTAAGAAACAAACACAACGTTTCGACGTTCTATTAGATGCTTGAAAGTTATGTACAATATAAGACAATAAGATAGATTTAGGATATTGTTTAATTAAAAAATCCTTAACGAAGATAACATGTGTTGTTATTTATTATCCAATATAAATATATGTTACAATGGAAATCGCTCCTTAGCTCTTACTTGTAGCTATTGCTTTAAATAAGTTATTAGCAACTATAAATAAAATACAATGGGTTTTTATTAATTTTTTTAAATGTTTTTATTTGTTTCGTTTTGTGTTGATAGTTTAAATCTATACGTTACAAATAATGCATTTTAAAATACGACGCTGGAGGAACTCAGCACAGTGTTACAAAGTGACACTCCCCTAACCCTGCCTGAGCCATTGAACTCTTTATGCACGGAGTAGGGTCGACTTAAACATTGCTCGTTTTACAGCCTACCAAAATCTCCGCAATCATCTTTATTACTTGGTTGTTGTGTTTAAGGAGTTTCCTGCAAAGTCATTATTCACAATATTGCTTACTTGGAAATAGATTCCGATGGCAATGAGTTAGTTAATTAAATGTACACAGTTTTGTCATATTTTGAACATTACATTTGATATTATATACTTTATAATAGCTTTAAATGAGTCGACAAGTTAACTCTATGACCACCGAATTGCGTGTTCAATACTTTTACCTTGTATGGGTTTGGTTATTTAATTATAATACACACTATGAACATATTTTAGCTAATTTAATGAGAAAAATAACAAATTATTTGAAATATATAGATTTTTTACTGTAGTCAGAGAAAGAACCCATAAATAAATGCCAAGATACCGGTTAAAAGTTTACAAAATTTTGTATTGTAACGAATGTCTGTGCGTCCCTTAGAATTGATTAATTAATGTAAACGTGTGAAAAATAGAGTAATGGCTTGCGTAATCTAAGTGACCATCGACGTAGAACTACATGGACCCACCCAACTTACGTACAACTAAATGGACTCACCCACCCATTATCATCTGACGGACTCACCTAATTTACAGCTTGATAGTCTCACCCACCCAATGTACATCTTGGCGTACATAAACAACTAATGTACAACTTTACGGAACCTCCCCCTCCACATTACGCAAAGCTTAACGGACTCACACATCTGACGTATACATTGATATACCCACCCACCAGATGTTCATTATTCATTTCTGAGACGCAGATCGTAGAGATATGGATGAATATGAGGGGCGAATGAGTGTTATGAGTGTAGATGAACGAGTGTAGTCATTTTTACTATCTGAGTTCGACTTAGTTCAGAAAGGAGTATTTATTGATAGACAGGGCAACTTTGGGACCTACAGCTTTACGTGGAATCCGAACCACGTAGTGTTGGGTCTGATTTTCAGCTAACTGACAAGTCTGACACTTAGTTCTCTTTCCTACACAACATCTGAACATGGATACCCCAGACTTCTGTAGTAGTGTCCTCGCTGATGGCAACTATTGAGTGGTACATTCTTGATGGGCCCACCCATCTGACAAGTTTCTTCATGGATCCACCAACCGAATGTACATCTTGATAGATCGAACCAAGTGATGTACATCTTGACGTACCGGTACACCTAAAGTACATCTTGGTGGGCCTACCACCTTATGCACGTCTTGACTGGCCCACCCACCTAAAAAAGAATACATCTTTAAGGACCACCCATCTAAAGTACATAAATTAATCGAAGACACAACTGTAGGGATGCTGACAAATATTTTGAAGCTGTGGCTAACACATTCAACTTACTTTCCGAACGTATATCGTTTAGCCGTTTCCACGGAGTATGTTAGAATAAATTAAAATATAAAGCATGTTAAGGTAAGTCCATGAATTTTAATTTAATTTTCTTACTATAAATAAATATGGAAAATTATCTGTAACATTTTTCAACCCTTATAAGAACTCTATTGTCGGCAAAAATCAATAACCAAAGCATAAAATATAATAGGTCCTTGTATTGTTACCACTAAAATACATAACGTAAGACATACTCTATGTGCCGTATTTTATCTGATGGGTTGACTTAATTCACACCATGTTATTGTGCGATGAAATGAAATTGGCCGCCTTTCAATAGCCACATTTCTGTCACTAAGCCACAAGGTCCATTGGTCTGTCATATATATTATTGCTAATGAAAACCTTCGGTAAGTGTGAGATTTACCGCTTGCAATCAGCTCTAATACATTCTCAGTGACCGTCAGTCGTCCAATAAATAACATTGATCGTCAATCAAGTAGAACTTACAACGGCGCTTGACCTCAATTTGACTACAGGCCTGTAATGCGGGCTTTGCCTCACAAACTCGTACGGCGTGACCTATCACTTTCTGTAAGAAAATGTATGTATTAACCGTGCATTTTAAAATAAATATGACAGTTGTTCTGTACTTAGTGTTATACTTTATATATAAGTTATGTATAGAGAATATAAGTTTAAATACGTTTTATATATTATGTATTTATTAAAAAGGTGAACGTTAGAGAATTAATGTTATGGATAATGACTGGTAGATAATACCTGAAGATTTCAAATGTTTCAAGTGTTTTAGGCAACATTGGAAATCCCAAATTATTATCTACCAATAATAAACAATCGAATGCTAACAAATGACTTTCAAACAGCAGTTATAGATAGTATTGTTGAACGTATAAGTTAATTATCTTTCGGCAAATTCTATTAATGAACTAAGACAATGCCTAGTCCGATGAATTCATATTTGAATCATTATTATTTTGATTGTATGAGAATATATCTAAAATGGTATGAGAATATATCTAAAAATAGTTTGGGTTATAAAACATATTCAATACAAGTGAACGTCACACAACAATATAAGTACAAAATGTATAAATATGGTGATTGATTTTGGTAAATTACGTGTACCTTCCCCAGACCAGAGGGATTGACAAAGTAATTTTGTGCCAAATGTATTACCAAAATTGTACATTTTGTACTTATATTGTAATAAATGTGTGTTGTGTCCCGTTCACTTGTATTTATACCAACACGTAATACGGTGATTAGGAAAACATGTTCGTTTTTATTGTACGTTCGGTTTTAAAACAAATAAATATAAATTTATCAGTCAACATGTACTGTGTAAAAAAAGGTATTCTTAATTTATCTTGTTAATGATTGTCAAAAACAAATATTTATATGGATATCTCAATTTTTCGGCACTAGTGCTGTAACCCAGCTACTTGGGGAAAAGGTGTTGAAGAGATTTTTGGTGATATGTTCATCTTAACACCGACACGGTGTCCGCTCAATGGTTGTCATCAATGTGAAGACTATTAGAAAAGACTACTAGGGGTGTCCATGTTGGATGGTAGTTAAGGTCCGGATATTGTTTAGGTAAGAGAACTGAGTGTCAGGATTGTCAGTTAGCTGAAAATCAGAACAACACTACGTGGTTCGGATTTCACATTAAGCTTTAGGTCTCTAAGTTGCCCTGGCTATTAGGCTATTAATAAATAGCTCTTTCTGAGGAACATTCGCCCAATTACTACACTCGTTCATATACGATCATCACACTCATTCGCTCCTCATATTCTTCCATATCTTGACGATCGGCGCCTTACTTATGAATAATGAATAATTTCAGAATTTAAATTATTGAAAAAATTCCATAAAATCATCACCTTAGTTACAAAAGAGTACTTAGTTAATTTGGACGGTGTTATTGAGTTACTGCTATAATGAAAAGTTAAAGCATCTTTAACTAAATACAAATATCTATGTCGTTAGTTAAGCTTTTAAGTAATGACGAAACTTTTGACGTCATCTCAAAGCTCAATAGTTTGTTGATAGATTTGTTCTCCTTGAAGCTCCTGCATTTGACACGTGTTTTAATCAGGAGTATATACTTAAACTGGTACGCTCACTTTTTACTCAACGTGGCCTACTAAAGTCAGATGATGCTTAGGTTATGACCTTCACCCATTACAGGTGGTAGTGTGGGGCGGCAAAGTTTTTATTTAATTTTATGGATGCCTTTCTTGTATAAGACATATTCTCAGATTTGGGACGCTGATAAAACTGTGAGAATATTTATTTTAAGGCGAATATGAATGATTGTATGAGTTTAGTATTAGTGAGCTGTGTAGGATGGTTACTAACCGAGTTCGATTTATGATCCTAATAGGCCATTAACAGCCCAATAGCCAGGGGGCCATTAGCCAAAGGACCTACAGCTTTACGTGGAATGTAAACCACTAAAGTTAGTATTGGTCTGATTTTGAGCTAACTGACAAGCCTGATACTCAGTTCTCTCGCCTAAACTAGTAGATCTGTGCACTGACTACCACCCAACGTGAACACCCCAGATTTATCTAGCAGTGTCCAATCGATGGCGACCATTGAGCGGGCGCCGTCTTAATATAAGAAGACCGAGAATAGAAACTATCGCCTACGATCTTCACAACAAGTTGTCCCCAAGTAGCTGGCTTACATCACTTACTGTTTCATACGGAGTTCAATCTCCGTTTAGAGTCACTCCCTGGATTTACCTTGTATCCCACCTATGTCGGTACAGAAGGTGAGTCACACATAGAGCCGACACGAGGAAAGTCGGTTGTTTATTTTTACGATTTATCTATTTACGATTTATTTTCCTTGTTTACGCCGTTCTTGCATGGTTCATTCGTCATGGATTGTAAACAGGAAAAGTTGTTTTTGTCTGGTCTTTGTGGTTTAGTGTCCTTGGATAAAAGACAGATGAGGTCTGGCTTCCGTTTGAGAATTTATGTATCTGCAGCACTGTGTTATTTAATTTTATGTGTAAAACAGGCTTCTGTAAAAATTAATAATCTAAGTAAATTTATGCGTCAATTTTTAGACACGTCTCGTATTATAATAATGAAACATCATGTATTATATAATTGTATGGTAAAATATTTTTAACGTTGCCTTTCTATGTCTGTACAGAAAACTTTACACGAATTACATAAATTAAAATGTTATAGAATTTTTATTTAGAAAAAAACATATTGAGTGATTTTATTTTTATGTTGTTATGGCGTATGTATGCTGCGGTAAGCCAATTCGGAAATGGGTAAATAATAATTAATGAAACAAATGAGATGTGATCACTAAGTTTATTGATAATGAAAATATGGTATGAAAATTATTGACACTGTGACAAAACATGAGATGAAAGTAAAATGTAACTGATCTAAATAAATTGTAAATGTATCTAATCTATATGTAACGAATCTATATGTAACAAATCTATATGTATCGAATCGTGATAATCACGTGGCTTCAACACTACAAGAGTGGGTGAAGTGCTACGCGAGACAGGAATGTAAATGTAACAAAAAAATATGTATCGAATCGTGATAATCACGTGGCTTCAACACTACAAGAGTGGGTGAAGTGCTACGCGAGACTGGGATGTAAATGTAACAAATCTATATGTATCGAATCGTGATAATCACGTGGCTTCAACACTACAAGAGTGGGTGAAGTGCTACGCGAGACAGGAATGTAAATGTAACAAATCTATATGTATCGAATCGTGATAATCACGTGGCTTCAACACTACAAGAGTGGGTGAAGTGCTACGCGAGACTGGGATGTAAATGTAACAAATCTATATGTATCGAATCGTGATAATCACGTGGCTTCAACACTACAAGAGTGGGTGAAGCGCTACGCGAGACTGGGATGTAAATGTAACAAATCTATATGTATCGAATCGTGATAATCACGTGGCTTCAACACTACAAGAGTGGGTGAAGTGCTACGCGAGACTAGGATGTAAATGTAACAAATCTATATGTATCGAATCGTGATAATCACGTGGCTTCAACACTACAAGAGTGGGTGAAGCGCTACCCGAGACTGGAATGTAAATGTAACAAATCTATATGTATCGAATCGTGATAATCACGTGGCTTCAACACTACAAGAGTGGGTGAAGTGCTACGCGAGACTGGAATGTAAATGTAACAAATCTATATGTATCGAATCGTGATAATCACGTGGCTTCAACACTACAAGAGTGGGTGAAGTGCTACGCGAGACAGGAATGTAAATGTAACAAAAAAATATGTATCGAATCGTGATAATCACGTGGCTTCAACACTACAAAAATGGGTGAAGCGCAACGCGAGACAGGAATGTAAATGTAACAAATCTATATGTATCGAATCGTGATAATCACGTGGCTTCAACACTGCAAGAGTGGGTGAAGCGCTACGCGAGACTGGAATGTAAATGTAACAAATCTATATGTATCGAATCGTAATAATCACGTGGCTTCAACACTACAAGAGTGGGTGAAGCGCTACGCGAGACTGGAATGTAAATGTAACAAATCTATATGTATCGAATCGTGATAATCACGTGGCTTCAACACTACAAGAGTGGGTGAAGCGCTACGCGAGACAGGAATGTAAATGTAACAAATCTATATGTATCGAATCGTGTTAATCACGTGGCTTCAACACTACAAGAGTGGGTGAAGTGCTACGCGAGACTGGAATGTAAATGTAACAAATCTATATGTATCGAATCGTGATAATCACGTGGCTTCAACACTACAAGAGTGGGTGAAGCGCTACGCGAGACAGGAATGTAAATGTAACAAATCTATATGTATCGAATCGTGATAATCACGTGGCTTCAACACTACAAGAGTGGGTGAAATGCTACGCGAGACTGGGATGTAAATGTAACAAATCTATATGTATCGAATCGTGATAATCACGTGGCTTCAACACTACAAGAGTGGGTGAAGCGCTACGCGAGACAGGAATGTAAATGTAACAAATCTATATGTATCGAATCGTGATAATCACGTGGCTTCAACACTACAAGAGTGGGTGAAGCGCTACGCGAGACAGGAATGTAAATGTAACAAATCTATATGTATCGAATCGTGATAATCACGTGGCTTCAACACTACAAGAGTGGGTGAAGTGCTACGCGAGACAGGAATGTAAATGTAACAAATCTATATGTATCGAATCGTGATAATCACGTGGATTCAACACTACAAGAGTGGGTGAAGCGCTACGCGAGACAGGAATGTAAATGTAACAAATCTATATGTATCGAATCGTGATAATCACGTGGCTTCAACACTACAAGAGTGGGTGAAGCGCTACGCGAGACTGGAATGTAAATGTAACAAATCTATATGTATCGAATCGTGATAATCACGTGGCTTCAACACTACAAGAGTGGGTGAAGTGCTACGCGAGACTGGGATGTAAATGTAACAAATCTATATGTATCGAATCGTGATAATCACGTGGCTTCAACACTACAAGAGTGGGTGAAGCGCTACCCGAGACTGGAATGTAAATGTAACAAATCTATATGTATCGAATCGTGATAATCACGTGGCTTCAACACTACAAGAGTGGGTGAAGCACTACGCGAGACTGGAATGTAAATGTAACAAATCTATATCTATCGAATCGTAATAATCACGTGGCTTCAACACTACAAGAGTGGGTGAAGCGCTACGCGAGACTGGAATGTAAATGTAACAAATCTATATGTATCGAATCGTGATAATCACGTGGCTTCAACACTACAAGAGTGGGTGAAGCGCTACGTGAGACTGGAATGTAAATGTAACAAATCTATATGTATCGAATCGTAATAATCACGTGGCTTCAACACTACAAGAGTGGGTGAAGGGCTACGCGAGACTGGAATGTAAATGTAACAAATCTATATGTATCGAATCGTGATAATCACGTGGCTTCAACACTACAAGAGTGGGTGAAGCGCTACGCGAGACTGGAATGTAAATGTAACAAATCTATATGTATCGAATCGTGATAATCACGTGGCTTCAACACTACAAGAGTGGGTGAAGCGCTACGCGAGTCTGGAATGTAAATGTAACAAATCTATATGTATCGAATCGTAATAATCACGTGGCTTCAACACTACAAGAGTGGGTGAAGTGCTACGCGAGACTGGAATGTAAATGTAACAAATCTATATGTATCGAATCGTGATAATCACGAGGCTTCAACAATACAAGAGTGGGTGAAGCGCTACCCAAGACTGGAATATAAATGTAACAAATCTATATGTATCGAATCGTGAGAATCACGTGGCTTCAACACTACAAGAGTGGGTGAAGCGCTACGCGAGACTGACTGCCCGAGGGGTGACGGCTCGAACCCACCCGCACCCCTACAGTAGAATTCAGTCTGGAACATATGTCAATAATTAAATTTAAATTTATTTAAATTTTCATAATTTACAATCTAACTTCGTATGAACAGTTTTGTATTATTATGATGTGTTTAAAAAATACGATATTTTTATTGTATGGCCTATTGCACTAAATGTTCAAATAAATGGATGGTTTTGTGTCTAAAAGACGTTTAGCTAAGTCTATTTTTAAAAGGGAAATTGGGCAGTTTTATTTGTTTTACTCAACTGTAGTGAGAGTACGAATGGATTTTCCACCAAGCAAAGTGTTGCTTGCAAGAAGTGCTGGGCTCTGCATAGGTTTCACATCCATTTCATATTCTTAATTATGTTGAAATATGCCTCCATTATTTTTCTATTTTTGCCAGTATTAATAAAAATAATTTAAAGACAAATTGTTTGAAACCCCATCGTAAAAACCATACTAATAAGAAAGGTAAGTGAAAGTTCTGAAGTAATGTTGTTTTGAAGAATGTTTGAGCAAAACAAAATAATATGAATGAAGTTAGCTAGTTTGTGTCGATCACATCGAAACGCATTTAATTTCACATGTGATGAATTATCTAAACGAGGTAAAGTAATGATGATTTAATTAACTGAAAATCTGCAATATGAAAACTATTTGATAAATGTATAACTTATACTTAATGTTTAAGTGTAACTATACGTATATTTCACACACCTGCTAATTTTGTGTCTATATTCCATATTTTAGTGTATTAAATATTTTTCTTCTCTTGTATTACTCAGTCAATTACTATATTATTTAGACATTGATGTTTGCCTACTGTCAATAATTTAGTGCAACTTGTTTTGCTCTGAAACCGAATGCTTTGGTATATTATTTTTTTCTTTGCCAACATTCAACGATGTATTCTATTCAATTTTATTTATTTATTTTTGAGGCTTAAAAATGTATTTATCATAATTATGTGCTTTAGGCAATAGCTTAAGAAATACTTTTCTTGTGGTGTTGAAATGTGATATTTTAACAACAGCTTGCAATCGGTGCTCCCCCTCTCAGACGTTGGAATGAAGAAATGACCTATTTTAACAAATTTGGATTTAAATTAATAAATTATTCGAGCAACGTTTTGATTTGTTCCTAAAAAATTTCTTGCTAGAGAAGAAAACTAGTATAGTAATACAGATTAATAAACAGCTGCCATGCAATTTAAAAAGAAAAAGAAATAAGTAATAGGGTGGAAAAAATATGGAAACGCTTTCACAACTTTTGTATGACTTCATTTGTAAAATTGAAATCTTGTACATTATTATGGTTACAAAGAACACACTTTTGAAGCCATTAGCGACATTTCATCTTTTCAGGTGGACGGCCCACTAGGAGTTGAACGAAAGTCATCAACGTAAGCCTAGGTCGAGTTTGGTACTGTATTAAATGAAAGGTATTCAAGAGAAATTAATTGCCACAAACCGGACTTCGAAAGGTTAATCCTTTCCAGAGTAGAGGTTATTTGAATTTCAAAGTAACTAAACTGAACAATATTATTTCACCACTATTTAACGGTTTCAAGAAAATTATTCTGATCAGAAATTATACTTTCTGGAAAACAATTATAAAAAAAATTATAAAATTATCTATGAAAAAAATAACGTTGTTGTGAAAAATAACGTTCCAAAGGTGGCACTCGAGGTGCGACATGGACTACCTGTGTTAATCCCAGCGACCCAAAGGGCCATAAAACTGGCACTCGAGGTGCGACATGCCACCTCAGGTAGCCTGGCGAAGGGTTGCGGGGTTGTAGACGCGCTCTCTCTCTCTGTCCATAAATAAATATATATATAAATATATATATATATTTATATATATATATATATATATACACAAAAATAGACCTACCTAACCTAACCTAACCTAACCCACCCACCCTCCCATACACGTACATTGGTAGTAATTGTATTGGTAACAATCGTTAATCATGTGTCTCATTGTATGGCTGTAGTTTTCAGATAATTTTATCACTGTAAATATATCAACTATTAGCCGCCAGACCAACACGGCCACACTGCTAGCCGAAGCGCCATGTCGCACCTCGAGTGTTAGTTTTGAGTTCTCTTTCGCTGCATGTCGCACCTCGAGTGTCCAATTATGACCCTCTGGTAGTCCATGTCGCACCTCGGGTGCCCCCGTTCCAAATATACATATTTTTTTCCACCTCGTATACTTGGAAAGCAGTACGTAGAGGTGGGATGCGAGATTTTAAGTTACCGTTCTGACATAGGATGTCCTGTGTAATGGGGAAGTGCGGACCATTCAAGATCCTTTTGAGTTCTTATATAGTACCTCCTGTAGTTTTATTCTTTTTTTTTCTTAGTCTATCTACCAGAAGCTTTTTTTACTGTTAGCACTAAAAGACATCAGTCCAAACCCATCAAGAAAATTGTATGTGGACCTCTCGAAATTTGACCCCCGACACTCTGCATATGAAGCAGAAGTGGTAACTACTAAGATTAGAAAGAGGCAAAGAGGGTCTCTCAAGAGGGGGGGGGGTTGTTCTCCCCGTCCACAGCACATTCCTTAAGCTTTACGTACATTCTAAACGAGCAACAAACCTTGTAGGTTGACTGTCATGAATATGTGATCTCCCATCTATTGCAGCTAATACACAAAATAAAAAAAGCCCCTTTGTGATTAAGGTTCCATCTAAAGGTCAGTTGTTAATCTGAGGATGCTGGGATGGGAGATCATTAAAAGGAAGTACACTTATATGAATATATCAAATTTTTCCTCCCTATTAATTTCACGACGGTATGTGGGTAACCGGGTCACAGAAGTGCAGTATGTAGGGGACGTTCCTAGTAAAGGAGCATTCTATCAATCAGGGAACAGTGGCAAATTCCACCCCGACCACCCCTCTCTCCCCTTGGATCAATGGTGGAAAGTCCCCATGATCACGTGACCTGTCAGTCTCCTCACTGCCAGTTCATTGACCAGTGACAAAAGTTAATGGGAATTTTACACGTGACATTGAATCTTCTTGAAGCAGAAAGTCAAATGTGCTTTAAATACTTTCAATGAAAGCTCAGAGAATTTTCTTAAAATTAATTCAAGGTCAGTGGGTCGCACCCACAAACAACTATTTGTTTCCAGCTATGCCAATGAAATGATGTTTTTAGATTATTATATGTTCTGTATTCTCATATACACGTTATGATAAGAAATCAACAATATAAAAATGTCCTTTAAATCCATCACTTTATGAATTTTTTAATCGAGCTTTTAGTATCTAGAGCTTTTTAGCTTTTATGATATACATACTTACTATCACAAATTTATAAGTAAAAATGTATCTTCATGTTGTTAGTAATGACAGTCATTGCCTTCTTTCAGAACATACATTTGATTTGTTGGGGCTTTCCAACGGTTCATTGGTTAAAAAACAACACAACGTTTCATCAGGTATAAACTCCTGTCGTCCTCAGGCGTTTCTTATTGTCTAACATTCAGTTTATGTCAACTTTAGATAACTAAGGGTAAGTCAAATCATGTCAGTATGAAAATGTATCTATAAATGATACACTTATAAACTAAAATTGACTATATGAAAAGTAATTTCTTAATACAAACAATTAAAATTACAAAAGCTTGATCGATCAGTAGTCACACAAAATCATTAAAATATAAAATATTCAATCTATTTTATTGAGGATTGGACCTCGAACTACTTACCATTCGAACAAAATACACCACAAACTACTTACACATCCGGACAGGACGTACCACAAACTACTAAGACATCCGGACAGGACGTAATTCAAACTACATACACATCCGGACAGGACGCACCTCAAACTACTTACACATCCGGACAGGACACAACACGAACTACATACACATCCGGACAGGACGCACCACAAACTACTTACACATCTGGACAGGACGCACCACAAACTACTTACACATCCGGACAGGACGCACCACAAACTACTTACACATCCGGACAGGACGCACCACAAACTACTTACACATCCGGACAGGACGCACCACAAACTACTTACACATCCGGACAGGACGCACCACAAACTACTTACATATCCAGATATGACGCACCACAAACTACTTACACATCCGGACAGGACGCACCACAAACTACTTACACATCCGGATACGACGCACCACAAACTACTTACACATCCGGACAGGACGCACCACAAACTACTTACACATCCGGATATGACGCACCACAAACTAATTACACATCCGGACAGGAAGCTCCACAAACTATTTACACATCCGTACAGGACGCACCACAAACTACTTACACATCCGGATAGGACGCACCACAAACTACTTACACATCCGGACAGGACGCACCTCAAACTACTTACACATCCGGACAGGACGCACCTCAAACTACTTACACATCGGACAGGACGCACCATAAACTAATTACACATCCGGGTAGGACGTACCACGAACGTCGAGTTCCTTTGACGTTCGCGTCACGTCCTAAGGACACAGCCAACATGATGTATTAACTGATACATATATTGATTTTAAAAAAAATATAACATTTATGAATTATTTTTTCAAAGATATTAAATGTTTTATTTTTAGTACTATTGAATTTTTTACTTTGTAGAACACCAATGTTTATGTTTATTAATTTGTAGCTATATTAACGAATAGTAATATTTTGTTTCTTATTTTATGTTCGACAACGATGAAAATTTTCCTGTAGAATAAATACATAAAATACAATTTAATTGAAAGCATTAGTCTGGAAAAAGGTATTCTGAGCCACACGCACATCACTACCCAGATAGGGTGAATTAAAGTACTTAGTTTGACATTTTAAAAGTACAAAGCTTTAATAGTTCTATAATAGCCGTGTTTGAGCACGTTTGTGCTGTCTTAAACTCGCCCCCGACTTATCTTTTCTTAGAGCACCCATCATCACTCTTATCTGTGGTATTATATCTTTAAACTTAACACATAAAATATATGTGGCAACTAAAAAAGATCTACTAATACATAAATGTATATGCTTGAAATTGGCCTTTAAAATACAATTTTTTTAGAATTTCCCCATTTTATTCTGTTTTTTATGTTTAGAGTAATTTAAATTTACCACAATTCTAATCGAATTAAATTTTTACATAGACGGTCTAACTATCACGAGATTCAATAGATTATTTTTTAAATTTATAATTAATTATTACAGTTTTAATAAAGACAATATCAATTTTCATCTATAAATATTAAATTTAAATACCATTGAAATTCTGATCATATTTTCTAAAAACCATTAGGATTTGGAATATAACACTCGGCACAAATATTCTTTACAGGCTTTAGCCGCTTACTAAGGAATGACATTTCAATATTTTTTATCAAAAAAAAAACTAAAATAATGAGATAGTAAAAAGTTCACTGATACCGGCCAATCAGAGCCTTTCGTATCGTTCACCGTACAAATAAGAGAGCTAAGGACGGTGCAACTTTACGTAACACGATTTTTCTCCTGCAATTTAAGCGTCAATGTGAAATTAAAAAACAAAATTGCATGGGCATAGTGAGTGACGGAGTTGGAACGTGAATTATACGGGCATAGTGAGTGACGAAGTTGGAACGTGAATTACACGAGCGTACTGAGTGACGGAGTTCGAACGTGAATTACACGGGCATAGTGATAGACGAAGTTGGAACGTGAGTTACACGGGCATAGTGAGTGACGGAGTTGGAACGTCAGTTACACGAGCGTAGTGAGTGACGGAGTTGGAACGTGAATCATTTAAGGGTATCCTCTAGTTCATTAAAATAATTGTTAATTACTTTAGAGTGATTTATTTGTTCGAGTTTGGAAACTACCGCATCGCTCTTTTTAAATAGTCAGTTGGTTATTGTTTATATAAATATATATATATATATATTTATATATATATATTTATATATATATATTTATATATATATATTTATAAATATATATATATTTATTTATATATAGTATAAATATATATATATTTATTTATTTATTTATTTTTAAATATTAATTTTTTTAGTAAATAAAAAAAACTTGTGTAGCAAGTTATGTGGCAAACCCATACGCTTGAAATTATGATTTTTAATATTTATTTTTTTCTTGTTATGTCAATTTCTCAAGTATTTAGTTTTATTGCAAACTACTGCTGTATTGAAACACTATTAATATAAATGAATTTATTTTCAGTAATTTATGTAAATTGAACAATCTGAAGAACAATAATACAGAAATAATTGCGATACTATCTTTTAACAAACGATTGCCTCATAACAATTTTTTTAAGTTGTTAAAAAAAGTTTTTAAGTTGTTTAAAAGTTAAAAAAGGAAAAAAACAACGGTTATTTTTGTTGGAACGTTTATGAGAAAATTTTTTTACATTTTACCAAACAAGTGGTAAAATAAAGGAAAAAGCATTAATTTTTATTTATTTTATCAATTTGTTCTTTTACAATGCAGAATTGATATTTTTCCTCTATTTGAAGTAAAACTAAAAAGTGCATATATTATAAATGTTGCATATATTATAAATGTTAGTAGCAAAGTTAATGGGAACTTTCAATATTGTATTACTTCAATTTAAAATTAATGTATACGGTTACCATTGAACTAGGTCTGACCAACACACTTAACCGGAGATAAAATACTTCCGCGCACCTCCCACGGAAAACCACCCAAACCAGATTTTCAAATAAAAATATTGTGTTAGTATAGAAAATCTGATTTATCGTCTATTTGATCTCAACTGTTCATCTGAGAAAGGAAACCCGTTCTGAGTTATTATCCGCTACTCTATGGATAACAATAAAAGGGAAAGTTAAATTATCTCTTTGAACGGTATTCCTGTGCAGAAATCAGAGTTTTAAAAGTTATAAAAAAACTATTGTATGAAAATAATAAAACTTATTCTATATAATATACAAACTTAAAGTTGTTAGTGTTCATTAAAAGTGTATTATTTCCACTATTAGGCAAAACTGTAAACAAAACACAGGCGTAACAAAATATTGTGTAGGTTATATGTGGACGAGCCTCATCCTAACCTATACTTCAATACTGATATCTTTCTTAACCATAGCCTCAAAGTAAAATTTTCGGTTGTATGAAAATATTTTTTAAATTTTATCGGAGCTTAGGAGTTATTAGTGATGGAGGGGATACTGGTGAAAAGTACTGTGATGTTTATGGATGTATGTGATGTTTTTTGTGTGATAGAGATAGTTTATATGTAAATATAATACAATTCAAATGATAAAAACATTTCGAAAATTTTTTACCTTTCAACAACAGCAAATAAATAAAATTAATTAAAAAACAGTCTCTGATAAAACCAGCATTAATAATTGTCGTAAGGAATAAAACTAGAACATATTTAAAATCTCGAAAATGGCGGGAAGGTTAGATAATCCAGTAGAAGGTTGATAGCTCTACATTAATGAAGAATATTGTAGAGCATTGGTGGTAGGTCAACACTACATTCATTACTAAGGTTGTTCGTTGAAGCGCCCAGTTAAGTAATCGGAGGAATTTAGTTCTAGATTTCTCCGCAACTAGAGAGCCTGCCTGCCTCACTAACACATATACAACGTATTTCCCTCACTTCTCTCTCACTCACTGTCCCCACATTCCTCGTCCCGCAAGTTGTACAAAAGGATAACTCTCTCATTTATTGTCAATAAATATATATATAAGCAATAATATATAAAACTCTAGCAACAAAGTTTTATATATTATTAGAAGTTGAAAATTATCTTTCAATAATTTTCAACTGAAAATTTGTAAAGATATCATATATAAAAAAATAATTGGTTACAGTTTAAAAATACATATTTTTTTTAGTATTACTTTACACTAGTTAGGCTAGTACCTTTTTCATTGTATTCTCATAATGATGATAAATTATATCACACAGTTTCTTAATGAGTACTTAGAAAGGCCAAATAGGCTACTATATGTAGGCATCGCTTTAAAGAAATTTCTTTGAATTTCTTGTCTCGATAAATTTATTACTTATAACTCTTTTAATCAAAAACGTTTCACAGAAAACTTTTGATCAAACAGCCTAAAGCACACAAAGATTGTCTAGTCAAAGAAGCGGTATATTTAGTCTCTGTGCTGATGAAATCCGAAGTCTAGCAGATCTGGGGCAACTATGACTGATAGACAATGGTTAGGGTCCAACTGTGATGCCACAGACATTGGCCTAGTATAGAAACTAGGCTGTTCTCTTCAAGGTCGACTCTAATGAGTGAGTGATTGGTTGAGGCTCAGGAATAACAAAGGATTGTGCCACGTAAAATGTATTTATTATTATTTATTGAAATCGAGGCAAACCACAAATTGTATCTGCCACAACAGTGTTCAGTAAGGCATGTGCTAAGAAGCATAACTAATTGTTTTATTGTATTTTTTAACAGTAGTAGCTCTCCCTCAGACTCACAGATGACCCTCTTACTTTGTGCCCTTCCTGTGCCCTTCACAATTAAAATACTGAACTTATTGCACAACTACGAATAGAGGTAGATTTTTTTACACCTAAAATGTTTAAATTGGCAAAAAACAAGAGGGGAGTTGCGTTGACAAAAAACAACTTCACGTCTTATATATCATAAGGATTATGGTTTTACTAAAAAACATTTCATACATTGACATTTCTATCACAGGATTAATGGCTGCCATATTGATACTTTTTCATTTGTTGTCTATTAATGTAGAGAGTTATTTTTTTACATTTAGTTTTTTACATTTACATGCTTCAGAAGTGTATGTTTTGGTTTAAACCGATCCTCTAGTTTATGGGAATCGTAGTTTGTAAATCACCATAAAATTAGCTGTCACCTGACAGCTATTTTGCGTACAACACGAATACCTGTTTGTCACTCTTACTTTCATGCTTAATACAAAGAGCATTAGTTTTAGGTTAGTTTTTAATTGAAGTTTGTAATGTAATGTTGTTTACAAATAAACTCATTTTATTTGGTAAATCTTTGCTATAAAAAAATTAGATTTAGACGCCGATAGCCAGTACAAAACAAAAGTGAGTTTAGACTGAGTGTAATAAGTGTAGACGAACGAGTGTAGTCATTGTTACTAAGATTGACATATACTTAAAACAGATTATTTGTGAATAGTTCAATACCCAGGGCAACTAAGGAACTTACAGTTTACCGTGGAATCCTAACTAAGTATTACTACTCTGATTTCCGGCTAACTTACTACTCAACTAGAAAACATCCGACCCTGGCAACCACCCAACATGCACATCTCAGACTTCTCCAGAACTCTCCGCGTCATTGGTGACCAATTGGGCGAACGACGTGTGTTATGAAGAGGATTGAAAACCTAACCTATGCCCTACAATCTCAATGCCACTTAGCCCCTAAGTAGCTGGATAACAACACTAAGCTTGCTATAACTATTCAAAATTCGTTTTGGAGAAAATTTTTTTATATATACTCTCTATAGTAATAAATATAACTGAATGAATGAAAAGTCATTATAAGATATTTAACTTTATCCCCACTTACAGTGTAAATTATCTCGGATAGCAAATAGTTTAGTTTTTGGAAAGACAGCTTGATAACTCCAAGCACTCAACTACACTCAGACGTTCAAGATGTTTTGTGGTAGCTGCCACAGCTGGGAGATCACAAAATCGTGACAACCCAGCTACCAGGTTTGTTGCTCGTTTAGAACTGCCCAGGGGGTACGTACATCTTTATGAAATTGCTGAGGACGTGAACAACATCACACCCCAAATCTCCAGAGATAAGACGTCAGGAGGCACTACTCAAAGAATTCAATAAGATTTGGAATGCACTGCACCCTACCCATTATACAGGATCTCGCACGTCAGAACGGTCGCTTAAAATCTTGAAACCCTCTACGTACTGCTTTTCATTTGAGCAGATCAAACTTCTCACCCAATACCACCTGGGCTGTAGCATCCAACATTTTTGATGGACGTAATAAGTTCCTTATTAACGATCCGTCAATACCTGTTGGTGGGATGAACCTCCCTCGTTGGTAGTGGACACTGTTAAATCGGTTCCGAACTGGCGTTGGCAGATGCAATTACTGGAAGTATAAATGTGGATTGACAGTAGATCAGTCATGTGATTGCGGGGAGTTTATCCAAACAATGGATCACATAGTTACAGAGTGTCTCCTGCGCTCTTTTACGTAGGGATTGGTCAGCATACACATAATTAGTGAGGCAGGTGTTAGATGGTTCGATAGATTGGATTTAGCTTTGTGATAGGAGATCAATTTACAGGTTATAATCAATGAATATATAATAATGACTTTTGGATATTTATCCAAATATACATCGCAGCCTTATAATTAACAAATGGTAGCTGATATGTGTTAATTATAATCCTTCAAGACATATGCGGATATGGATTTGTAATGAGTGTACGAGCGAATCTACAAATATAGTTTATTTGTTACAAAATGAGGCCAACTATTCCTTAGAAGGTGTCATTAATTAATAGACAAATGAAAAATTAACAGCTGGTGATTATCAGCTGATCCATTAAAAAATATATTATAGTTAGTTCTGCTTGGTATTGAGTTGAAAAGGTTTAGTTTATAAAGCTGGGCTACGCTACCGACCAATTTCATATGTCTAACACTAACCTTCTCCATCTTAAATATTCGCGCACAGCCCAATTTCGCAAAGCGTACAATTGTCAAAAACAACTACAATTGAAATTTATTTTAATTCAAATTCATTAAGCACTTTAGTACCTCAAATCTATATTTACAAAAGAGGATGTTTGTGTATATATATATGTTTGAAGTTTATGCGCTGCCAAACCAACCAACCGATCGCCATGAAACTTTAGGATGGCGAGATCCTGTATACTCCCGAGATGGTTTCTGTGAAGTTTGATGCAGATCCATTCAAAGGGTCCCGCCCCACGGGCTCCTAAAGATCCCATGTTATTCAAATGGAGAATCTGAATTGTTTACAAAAAACATATGACTGTGTGGTTTAATGTAGTTTCACATGCCATAAGCAGATTGAAGTTCTCACAACAACAGTACTGTATATGTTTTGATTTATTGTAGTTCTACATTTCACCTTGAGAGTGTAGCACACACTACAAAAAACCTTTAGATTTATACACCAAATAAGAAGACCAAAAATATTGTTTACCCTCTTGCACTCATTTAATAAATAATGGTTTTTTTCTATAATTCTTTTTATTGCTTTATTTTGTTATGTCAATGAAAAATGAAAGGCGAGACAACGTCCGCCGGGTTCAGCTAGTATACACATATAAATACTAGTTTGCAGTAATTTAGCAATAAATTGAATGAATAACGGTTGTCATTTTATGATCTCATTTTTTGTGTTTTTTATCTGTTCATTAAAATTATAGTCATCTTAGTAGAATATGTAGACCCAGTGTAGAACATTACTCTTTTTACATGGTTTCTGCGTCAGGCCACAACTTAGTAGCACAGAGATATGATAATGCGCCTCATATTAACTAGTGTGTGGTCGACAAATAAACTGTAAACTGTGTACACATTTTTAAAATGTTAATGCTTCCATCATATTGGATTACATCAAAACTTACGCGTATCAGATAAAATATCATTTACATGAATAGTAAGTATTAATATTTCGTTGTTTGTAAGTTATTTGTTAGCATTGGATTGCTCATTATAGATAACAATATTTGGAGATTTCTAATGCTTCAGTGTTTACTAAACAATCACAACGTTTGTACAGGTATAAAAAACTCCTGTCACCATCAGGTGTACTTACTAACTTGGCCTACATCTAAAACTACATATATTTTTTTCTTAACCCATTCTAATTCAAGAAAAGACTTAACACTATTGCGGATTACTAATATGAAAGTCAAATGTTCTTTAAAAAAAACTATCACACATAACATAATAATACAAAATATAAAACGCAATATGAAATACAAAAGAAATGCTAAATATGAAAAAGTCATATTCATATTTGTTCAATAAATATAGACAAAATTAATTGCAAAATATGAAAAAATCAACAAAACAAGTATGTATATCTATTGAACAAGTAGAATATGACTTTTTTCATATTTTCCAATTTATTTTGTATCTCATTAAATATTTTGTAACTGCTTTGTTACAAAGTATACAATAACTTGTTTTGTTTTTTGTTGAACAATTTCATATTTAGCATTTCTTTTCTATTTCATATTGTGTTTTATATTTTGTATAATTATGTTATGTGTGATAGTTTTTTAAGAACAATTGACTTTCATAACAGTAAACCATGTAGTGTGTTCAAAAGTATTTAAACGTGTAGTGTTAAGTCTTTTCTTGAATTAGAATGGGTTAAGAAAAAATATATGTAGTTTTGTCTATCATCAGTAAAATGATAATCGCGTCAATTTTGTAATTGCTTTTAACTTTGACTTGACATTTTTAAATTCCAATTCTATATTTTGTAGGCTCAGAAAACACAAAGTTATAATAATAATTATCTTAATTGTTCATTCTCTAATTTAAAATAGGGAACGTTAAACCATTCTAAAATAGAGAACGTTGGCGCGGTGTTGTAATCCAGCTACCCGGGGACAAAGTGTTGTGAAGAGTGTAAGCTGTAGGTTCTATGCTCGGTCCTCTTAATACCAATATGGCGTCCGCTCATTGGTTACCATTGACGTGGATACCTAGTGAAGTATGGGGTGTCCATGTTGGGTGGTAGTCAGTGTCCGGATGTTGTGTAGGGAAGAGAACTGAGTGTCAGACTTGTCAGTTAGGTGAACATCAGACCAATACTGCGTGGTTGGGATTCTACGTAAAGCTGTAGGTCCCTTAGTTGTCCTGGCTATTGGGTTAATAATAAATTGCCCTTTCTGAGGAACAGTCTAACCCATTTAGTAACCAGACTATACAGGTCATGCACACTCATCCTACACTCCATATTCGCCTTAAAATACTCGAAGTTGTGACGACGTCTCATATGTAAGAATGAAAGACTAAGGGCATACCCTAAAAATGTAAAAACATTTACCCAGAGCATAAGTATCTAAAAGAACTTGATGAATTCTTTTAGATACTCATTTTAACGCACCGTCAGTCCCGGCTAAGAATGTCACCATTAGTGGCGCGTAGAGATTTGCTCCTAACGATTACTTGTATGTTTTATTTATGCCTATCTTTTTAGATGTTTACTTTCTGCCATATGCATTAGCATAGAGAAAGTATTGTGATCATTAAAGAAAAGTGTTTTACAACTTGGTCTAAAAATCCATTTTAGAGCCCCCTGAACCCAAAAAGTGTGAGTTTTTTAAATTTTTGTGTACGTCCGTATGTTGGTATCTGTGTGTATGTGCACTTCGCTGGAGACCAAACGGATGGATCGATTTTCATGAAATTTGGTATGAAGGTGTATTTAGCCAATACTTCCAGACCATTTTTTTCACTCTTTTGGATTTTGTTTGTTATTTTCATGGGAAAAACATACGAAAATGGAATTTTCTAAAAAAACGGCTCTAACGATTTTGATTAAACATTGAGAAAAGATGTGAATTAAAATTTAAAATATTTTAGTAAAAACTGCTTGTCCCTAAGTTAAATACTTTTTCAGTTAGCATTTGAGTTGTTTTATACGTACAAAAACATTTAAAATGTAAAGTTTTCAAGCTTTAAAAGATTATTTTTGCCATACTTTTATTTAAATAAAATGTTTCATCTGTACACTCCTTAGAAATGTAATTACTGTAATTGAACAGCTGTTTTTATGACAATCTGCCATAAAAAAGGGAAAGGAAGAAAGTTTGTGCCAGTTACCAGGTACCATTTATTTTGTATATAAACGTAAATGTATTGTATATTACGTTATTATATATAATGCAATTATGTTTTCAGCCATTAACATTACATTCTGCTGTAACACCGTAGGACTTTATATATATATATATATATATTAGAACACCACCACCACAATATTAGAAGTCGAAATTTATCCTAAAACACACACACACACACACACACACACACACACACACACACACACACACACACACACACACACACACACACACACGCACACACACACAATTTTTTCTTATTTGTATTTTTCTATACAAATAAGAAAAAAATAAAAAGGTAAATTTTTTATTTGGTTATTGTAGAGGCTCCTCAGACATTTTAAAAGATAGAGTAATTATTTTTTTATTTTTTTTAAATTTTATGGTAAATTAATGTTTAATAAAGTTTCTGATATACTAAAATTCAATCATGAAAGCTTCATACAGCGGAGAGTAAGCATATAATTTAGTTTGGAAGTATTTATGCTTAAAATGTTTAACTAAAGAAGATAATTTTATCTAATTATGCTAAAAACATGACTAAAACTGCCTAGTTTTCTTAAATCCAATTCATGTGACCTGGTCACCCAGTTGTTGGAAACACTGTCCGGGGATCTTCTTCATTCCCTGGACACAAGGATTTGTCTGTCAATACTTACTACAGTCCGGTCAATGGGATTTCCATATATTTGATCTAGTGCTACCAGAGGCAAATTAGATAACATCAACTCCTTTATTGAAATGTTGGGAACTCGAGTTAAAAAAACTAAACTCATTGTAACGGTTTTTCTATTTTAAATAATGAGTTAGATAGCAATCTTAATTTGTGAAATCCTAAATCTTATCACGAAATGTCCTGAACCTCTGAATATAGTTTGATAAAATTGGACGGAAGTTAGCTTTTGTATCATAAAAGCTAGTAGAATTGATTGATATTCCATTCCTATTATTTCTAAGGAGTAGAAACAACCCCTTAAAATTTACTTTTTTCCATAAGAGTATCACTGGATTTATTTTAGTGAAATCATTTATTTCAAATAGCTGATAAAAAACATAAGCATGACACTAAAGATTGGCTAAATTGGTTTCCATTGTGAAATGTTTAAGGTAATTTATATAACTCTTACATGATTGTACTTCTTTGAATCATCCTGAAAGAGACAATTAGGATTTTCTAGACTATGGAACTTCGTTATCTATAAGAACGGCAGCAGGCTGAGCTTTTATATTGATGTTTAGACCATCGCCACGGAGTCGAATAACATTATTCAGTTTCTCAAAAACTATACGTCTTTGGACCATAAACTTGGAACAATATTCTGTAGCGGTTTTAGATCTGTACTAAGAAAGATTTTAAAATGTTTTCTCTCAAAGAGTTTAAATAAGGTAAATAATAAATATCGACCAATCAGAGCCTTCTGTGCATTTCACCATAGAATTAAACGATTAAGAACGGTGCAACTTTACATAAGAGATTATATATACAAGTGAAGTAAATGAGAAGTAAAATAACAAAACTACGCCAGTGACGTGCAAGGGTGTCCCATAGTTCATTTTAAGGATAACTCTGTATTTACGGTTTTTCCGTTCACCCTACATGTCTACAAATGATTTTGCTTCCTCCATCCATCCTACGTACACATGCGTACACTCTTGATCTCCCATCCATCCTTGTGCCATGTACATTTGTACAGTTTTAAAAATGTTCTCCATTTACCTTCCTTGTAGTTGACACTGTGTCCACAAGTAGCTGGGTTACAACATTGTGCCACTGGTGGCAACCATGACGATTTTGCTGATGGTCTGAAACGTGGGAAGAAAAGAAATGTGGTGGTGCATTCAAAAAGTTAATTAGGAACATTTGTATTTACAAGTAAAGGCTATTTAGATAAAAAATAAAATAAAAAATGTCATGATCATACGGAAATATCGTCTCAGTTGATTTTTTTCTTCAATTAATTAAAAATGAACGCTGGATATCAGTTGATAAACAATTAGTTTGTAAAAACAACATCGAACCTGAAATTAATCCGGGAACCTATAACGAGCACGGCTTATCCCGTCAGCGGAGAAGTAAACAAGTGGCACGTGAGCGCCTACTGTTAACACGTGTTCTCCCGAGTCACGTGACACCCTCGTGTTGACACCCGTGCAACCCACCTGATGGTGGGATGTCTTGTCACATCACCCCCAACTATGATACCAACTTAGGGATCAGCTGATAACCACCAACAGTTTATCTGCCACTGGGCTATTCATTAATGACGCTTTCTAAGGAATATTCGACCTTAGTTTTTAACAATGACTACATTCGCTCATCTTCACTCATCACACTAATTCCAAAACCATATTCATTCATATCTTGATGATCGGTGTCTCAAGAATAAATATGTCAATTTTATTGAGTATCAAAACACAGGACTTAGGAACGTGAACTCTTTTTATTATTTAAAGTTAAATTTGATAAGCCTGACGTCATGAAATAACTTAATATAACTTAAGCTACCACTACTTAATTGGAACATCTTATAAATTAAAACCGATAGTATATTATTAATAGAATACAGCTTGTATTTTACCTTTAATCTTGTAAATGAATGAAATAACTTATTCCATACAGTAATAATTATACACAGTTATTAGGATACATATAGAACTATAAACAACGAAAATATAGTACAACGTTCATATGGAGGCAAGAAGAAGCACAATGAAATCTAAAATGTAGGTTTTTAATGTCTGATCTTAAAGTCATTAATAATAAAGTCATACATGCACAGTTGGGCGAAAGTCTGGAATTTATTTATTAATGTTAAAACTATTAAAAGCAATGTAATGAAACTTTGTAGTTATGTACATATTCCATTTTGATATATTTTACTCATTTTTCATATAGCCAGGGGATGACCCACGCAGGAAGTCCTAAACGTTTTATATGTAAGCCTACCGCGCGTTATAGCTCATTTTAAATGACTTCTACAATCAATAGTGCAAACCTGAGGTCAAAAGGAAGGCCCAGTCAGAAAATACAGCCACTCAAGAATTTAATGTCATTTAACTAATATGCTACTTCTTAAAAACAAGGATAAGATAGTTATTGTGACTGAAGTTTATTCTTCATGTGTCCGAAGACATTCAGTCTGCGTTTTCACAATACCGTAGTGATTTTCTTACTACAGTTACTGTAATTATTTTTTAAAATATTTAAACCAGAGTTTCCACAAAGAATGGACTAACGATTCAAAAGGCTTACGTGCTAAAAATCTATGTTCGTAATTTTAAAGTTAATTCATTTTATAAATTGAAATATCTTGAAACAATATAATTGAAACTAAGTTAAAGTGACTTGTTTGTATGTGAAATGCAATCTTTTCCGTTAATTACACAGACTGCATATATTATCAGGACAGCATATATATGACGATATGTGTTTGGTATAGTTAATTATTGAAATGCTGTATATTTTACTTCTGATAAAACTTATAGGTTTATATAAAAAGACGTACGTTTTCTGTCATGGAAGAAGTAACATAGATTTTTATCATGGCAATAATACACGCTAAATCCTTACTCCATAAGTAAGAAGAGGAAAACTTAAATTAAAAATAATATTAATGTAATGAGTCAAACGTATTGATACTGATGCGGCCTACTCTTTCATAACAAGTCCACGAGCCAAAGACTTAGAACTGTCAATAGACTCCAACACATTCCGTAGGTCTTTGAAGACGAGTAAGAACTTCATAATTCAAAAACTTTTTGATGACTAATATGCAAATTTTATAAGTCTTGTATATTGTAGAAAAGCGCTCAAAACTAAGAGGGATAACCGATATTGTGCAATACAATTCAGTTACTCACCGGTACTTGGTAGAGAGGGCGCTCTCAGGATAAAACTCCAGAGAAATTGTACGGGTTATATAAAATGAAAATAAATAAATAACTACTTCGTCAACAAGCACTTATTAAAAGTGAACAGTCAGAGATGTTCTAACTTAACCTACCCTACCTTAACCTAACCTAACTTACCTAGCTAACATAACCTAACTTAACTAAACCTAACCTAACCCTCCATAACTTAACCTAACATAACTTAACCTAACCTCTTAACTAAACTTAACCTAACCTAACTTACCTAGTTAACCTAACCTAACTTAACTAAACCTAACCTAACCCACCATAACTTAACCTAACATAACTTAAGCTAACCTAACTTAACTAAACCTAACCTAACCTAACTTACCTAGCTAACCTAATCTAACTTAACTAAACCTAACCTACCCACCATAACTTAACCTCACATAACTTAACCTAACCTAACTTAACTAAACCTAACCTAACCCACCATAACTTAACCTAACATAACTTAAGCTAACCTAACTTAACTAAACCTAACCTAACCCACCATAACTTAACCTAACATAACTTAACCTAACCTAACTTAACTAAACCTAACCTAACCTAACTTACCTAGCTAACCTAATCTAACTTAACTAAACCTAACCTACCCACCATAACTTAACCTCACATAACTTAACCTAACCTAACTTAACTAAACCTAACCTAACCTAACTTACCTAGCTAACCTAATCTAACTTAACTAAACCTAACCTACCCACCATAACTTAACCTAACATAACTTAACCTAACATAACTTAACCTAACCTTCCTTAACCTATCTTAACCTAAACTACCCTACCTTAGCTTAACCTAACCTATCTTAACACAATCTACCTTAACTTATCTTAACCCAATCTACCTTAACCTATCTTTTATTATTTATGTAGATGGTTTGAACCTATCGACGTTTTAAATGTTAATGTAACGACAAAAGAATTTAATAACAGCATAATAGGAGAATAGATGCATTTAGCTATTTGAAAATTTTACAAATTTGGCAAGGCCCAATTTTTCGTTGTATCATCAGTGTTTTATAACTGAAAGATTGGTGAAAAGTTAAACATTGTTGTCGACATTGTTTTGCCCTGGGAGGTGACTGTGATGCAACTGTGTGAGCCGTATCGAGGCCATAGGCCTGGCTTGCGGCCAAGAATGTGTTGCACAAGGCCTACGGCCGTGGAGGGGGAGGCGCCACTGTTGTGTCTTGATAATGCCCAAGATGTTCCCGTCGGATTTACAGGCGCTCGCCGTTGACAGGGAATATGTCCTCCGCATGTGTCGACGACAGGTTGACTTACAAGAGTTTATAATCGGTTGTTTTCGATATCTCGAAGTATCTATCTAGCTGCCTTCTCTAAACCACTTAATTTGAACGCCTCTTTGATTTCTTTTTCTTCCGGCCGTATTAACAATGTTTTGCAAGAAATGTTCACACGTTTATAAGACAACTACAGAGTTCTTTGTGGTTGTTGAATCGTTTACTTTGTTTGATATTGTCTTCATTGTATGGACTACTTCAATAAATATTACTGAATATAAATATCTTTTATATAACTTATATTTTTACTTGCCTTAGGGCTTTCTTCTCTTTAAGTTTCCAAAACTTGGACGAAGTATTACATTTCGTTTTGGATTTTTTATAAAATGAGCAACACAGTGCTGATCAAGTGTTTAACGCGTCTGCTTTCTAAAAGGGTTTTGTACCATTGTCCCTCAGAAACGTTAGAATATTATGTTAAAAATACCACTGACGTAAATAGCAAAAAAGTTAACATTTTCCTTTAAACGGCACACTCTTGCATGTCTTTTATATGTTTTTGGAGGGTTAACACTAGATTCATGTTTCAAGTCAAGTTGGAGGTGGACATGTTTAAACATGAAAAGTACATTAAACCCATGTTAAAATACGGTAATCAGTTAACCTACCTTAAAACATGTATAGCTACATGGTAAATTGTTATCTATGAATTAAAATTTACAAACGAAGTTGAATGAATTTCAAGGAGACTTTGAGAGTGCGTGATGAATGTAGTCTTGTTACTGACTAAATATTCTTGGAAAATATCAGTGAACAAGGTAGTTTTAATAAAACATCATCCACGTGGGGCATGTCTGATTTTGTTAAACTATTTCATGTTCTACAATAACTAATTAATATCTGAAATATTATTTCGCAGATGTTATTTGGAGTTGAACACTGATTTATAACGTATTGTTACGTATTTTTATAAATTACATTTTTAGTTTTTAACTATAGTTTTATAATTTTATATCTAAAATAAATTCGTTGTTTTCATGTTCATGAAACATCAATAGATTCGTTTAATATGTGCCTTCTAGCAATGTATGTGACATAAGAGCAAATTGTTTAATAATGTAACCAAACGAGAGAGTAAAATTACCAAACTACAATATTTTAAAACTACGTCAATAGAAGTTTTCTTATTTTACAGTTACGAAATGTATGATCATACGTAAAGAGAAGTTGAATTAATCAATCAAAATGCGAACAGTATGTTGTGTTCTGTGTGTTTAAAGTATTCCGGCGCTAAACGCAATTGACGTACAAGTAGCTAGATTGCATCTCCCAAACGGCAGGCGCAGTCCTGAATTGGCAACGTGATTTGTTAAACATTTTAAATTTATAAACTGAAAGTTTTCAGTTCGATCACAATTAAAATAAAATGTAATGTCTAAGAGATCAGCTGATAGCCACCAGCTGTTCATTTGACAATTAACATTAATTGTATAAGCACACTGATAGATTTTCATCCAATGTTAAATTTTAAATCTCAAATTATCAGCTGTTTTTGTGTTCCATTGTTTAGCGCCAGTGTGTTTACGGGACACCATGTAAATGTAATGATATTTAAATTAGATACATACCTCGCTAAGTAACAAAATTACTGGCACAAATGTTCTAATTGCATGAAATATTCGTTTGTATGTAATATCATGAATGCTATTAATTAATTACGCTTTAGAAAATTTATTTAACGTTATAGTGTACGAAAGGTTCGCTTATCAGCACTCATCACACTCATTCGAAATCCATATTTGCCCATATCTTGACGATCGGCGTCTCATAATAAATAAACTAGAACTATTGATTTTGTATGCACACAGATAGATGGAATTTAAGATACATTTTTTGTCTCAAATCATCAGCTGTTTTGCGGTTCATTGTGGAGCGCTAGTGAAGTCCCATGCAAATGTAATGCAGTTTAATCCAGCTGTGGTTGCAGACCTCACTTACTACACATTAATGGCACAAATATTCCTATTAGATGAGATTTGTAAGTAGTAATCTGTAATAAAATAATTATGGTTAGGGCAAATAAAGTTACCATAATACCATTTAGAATCTTTAAATTTACACTTGGGAACACCCTTGCACGCTTCACATGCAATCCCCGTCACTCGTGTCACCTCGGCCTTCGGCCTCGATCTGTAACCGTGCTACAATAACAGTAGGAGGAATATTAAAAACAGCAGAAAAATTATATTGTTGCTTTCGTTTAACAAATATTTTTTACAATAAAAAAAACCGAACCTTTCAAATCCAGACTAAAAATACATAATATTCACACCACATTATAAACACAAACAAATTGTATACAAATAATTCAGCCATATCCAATTAAAGGGCTGGATCATGGGACCTTTCAGAGTATGTTGTATGGAGCACAGTAATGTTTTACAATTCTAATATATTATTACCACCGTCCTTAGGCCTTGACCGTTAAAATGAATATAAATCATATCTTCTGCCTAAATAGAGAAATCCGCAGGGATCGATTCACCGATGGCATTAAATATATACATAGCCACAAATACATGTTTTTACTTCTTACATTATGTTATAGTTTACTTACTCATGTACAATAATTAATCTATAAATAAAAAATATAGATTAATTATTTTTTAATAGCTTGCACAAAGTAGCTACTAAAAAATAGCTTAATTTTTGTAGCTAAATAATTATATGTTTATTTATCTGTACGGTTGCAAAAATAGCTTTATTTATACGATCATTGATACATTTTTGTTTTCAGCCCTAAAATCATTCTTTAATGAATAATTTACTAATTTACATTAGTTTAATGTTAAAACGTACAAAATCACGTGTATGCCTTAAAAAAGTCAGATATGAGCTAAACAGTGCAATCAAGAACCGATATGTTTACCAGACATAAATCATTTTAACTTGTATTTTATAATATCTCCACACATATTTAATCACGTCTAATTCTTTCACAATAGATATTTATATTAATAACAAACTTGTAATATTTAGGTCGTTGGTGTAAAAAAAGAAAAACCTTGATACCATTAGAGTTTCTATCAGCCAGTCACATGAGTCATCGTTGGGCTGTTATCTCTTAGGAGCGCCCTTCACGCGTTCATTTGGGCAAACAAATACTTTTCACAATTTTCAAACAATTTTATAAAGTTACGATAAAACTGTATTAACTTAAATAATTATTTTAACAAATAGTTTACTAAATATTAATGTTTTTTAAAATGTGTTCTGTGTTATTTATTATTATTTTATTTTATTTGAATAGTTATTTTCATTTTTTACACTATGTTGAAGTAATTGCTTTTGATTCCTAGTTTTATATTTTTCAAATAGGACTAAAAAAACAATGTGATAGTACAAGTAGCTTCATAAAATTCAATACGTAAAAGAAATTTTAGTTATTTTTAACAAATTTTAAACGCAATATAGGTTTAATTAAATTTATAGACAATACGTTTAAATGTAATATAAATGAGTGGATCACATCATCCAAAGTAATGTAATGCATATTTTGGCCTTATTATCAATCCAGATAAATCTTTTATTGATTATTTCATCTATGTATTTTGCCACAAAGCAACAATGCTCTTATGACAATTTTTTTATGTCACAGTGAATCTTTGACAGTCTAGATTTAATGATATAATAATTTTTTAGACGTGATAAACAAACACCAAAATTAACATGGTTATTAATTGTTCTAGATTTTTATTGAATTGTTAATTTGTTTACTTTTAAATTAGAGTTAACAGTTAGTTTGGTTTCTATACATCCAACGATTGCATTGAATAGTGAAATATTTTATAGTTCCATGGAATTTTACTAGAAAGAAGCAAACTTTCTTACTGTGTTTAGCTTGGATGGAAATAAAATAATATAGTATCCCTAACTTATTTAAACAAAATATAGTAGTACAGTATATAGGTTGGGAGATTTGTTTCAATAATACAAACTTAAGATGTACAGTTAGTTATCTTGACATATCAACTAACCGGATAAATTCTCAGTAAATGGATGTGCCTTATATAATAATGTAAAAACATGAATGTATGTAGTGTGGTTAATACCCTCTCACCCCATACACTTACAGTAGATATGATCCTACCACCCTCTTTACATGTACAGAGGTGGTGACCCTACCACCTACTCATGCACGTACAGTATTGAAGACCTTCCTACTCAACCATGCACTTACAGTAGAAATGACCTTCACACACACCAATGCACGTACAATATTGATGAAAGTCCCCACCACCAATGCACGTACAATATAGATGACCTCCCCCACCTATGCACGTACAATATTGATGACATTCCCCACCACCAATGCACGTACAACATTGATGAAAGTCCCCACCACCAATGCACGTACAATATAGATGACCTCCCCCACCAATTCACGTACAATATTGATGACATTCCCCACCACCAATGCACGTACAACATTGATGAAAGTCCCCACCACCAATGCACGTACAATATTGATGAAAGTCCCCACCACCAATGCACGTACAATATAGATGACCTCCCCCACCAATTCACGTACAATATTGATGATATTCCCCACCACCAATGCACGTACAACATTGATGAAAGTCCCCACCACCAATGCACGTACAATATAGATGACCTCCCCCACCAATTCACGTACAATATTGATAACATTCCCCACCACCAATGCACGTACAACATTGATGAAAGTCCCACCACCAATACACGTACAATATTGATGAAAGTCCCCACCACCAATGCACGTACAATATAGATGACCTCCCCCACCAATTCACGTACAATATTGATGACATTCCCCACCACCAATGCACGTACAACATTGATGACCTCTCCCCGCCAATTCACGTTCAATAGTGATGATTCCCCCCACTAATTTACGTACAGTAGTGATGACCTTTCTACCGATCCATATACGTACAATATTGATGACCTTCCCCCCCACCAATTCCTGTACAGTAGTGATGACCCTCCAACCACTCATGCAATTACAGCAGTGATGATGTTCCCAGTGGTGATGACCATCTCACCCACCGATGCAGTAGTGATTCTAATGTCAAGGTTTTTGATAAACAATTTGTGAGATAACAATCATCACATATGTAACTTCAAATATATTGATATTTTTATATTAAATTCCCGGTATGTTTATACTTTTCAAGGTCATTGGGGAAATGATGATCCACTTCTTCATCAATCAACATTTGACATTTTTTAAATAATCCTAACTTGGAAGAATAACACGGTCATGCTTCACCACAAGATGGATTTATAAGAAAACAATTAAGAGCTTTCGTTTATAACTTGTTTGTATAAATTTATAAAATTGCTCATTTTAAGCACAGCAATGTTGTAATGCCCTCGATCCACTTTGACGGTGAGGTAATACTTGTCCGTAGTTGAGTGAAGTAGCCCATCGGTCCAGATACAATGTCAGATGAGAAGACAAAGGCAGACGAATCTGAGTCACCTGGCCTCAGGCCAATAGTAACGTCTGCCTGTCATAGGCAGCCTTCGACAGATCGCCTCTGGCCACGAGGAAGCTGCGTACGACTGGTTTTGGACGGAGGCCGAGTCTGAGCGGGGGAATAGTCAAATTAGATGGAAAACTATCTTTAAAGTTTCCTTGGAAAGGTTTACCAATTATCCTACCAAGAGGAGAGCCAATATCATAAAATACGAGTAATTCATATCTTCTACGTTTAAAATTAGTACGATTTTTAACGTTCAGACGTAATATTTCCTAAATCCCGATTGTTAGTGCATCATTTAGACCTGAACAGATCTTAAGAGCAAGTTATAAGTTACCTATAAAGTATTCGGGTAATTTTCTTTTTTTATGATAGGCTAATTGAAATAATTTCAGTGTATATTGAAATACCACTCTACGTGTATGGGGTGGGTGGGTGGGTCAATACCTACATTCTCTGCTACATTCTTGTCCTCATTCTCCCAAGGTTTGACATAAAGTATCAGGAACCAATACAAAATCGTAATTTATCATTCCAAAAGTGCATTAATATTTCAAGCTTCTGAATGATGTTAATAATAGCAGCAGTGCAGTAATTTATAAGTTGTGAAACTTTCCCCCAGAAAATGTTTTTATCATTGTAAATTTCTTTTATTGGTGATCAACTATTTATGGATTCATAACCTGGACATTTTCTAAATATTTTCATACAATAATAACTATGAATAGATTTAGTAGAAAATTTGCGTAACTCTCACTCAAAACAAGAATTGCATCAAACGAATAAAATAAAATATGTGTCAAAATTTGTTATCGATATGTTTTTTTATCGAAGCTAATAAAAGTTAAACCCACTAAAAGTTAGTATGTTTTATTTTACCAGGGACTTGAAGCCTCTTTAACACTAAATCTAAGGACTAACCGATAAAAGGTGACTTCTGAACCACCAGTGACCGGGGAGGAGGTCTGCGAACATATCGTGCAATAATGTCGGAACCCTCCGGCCAAGGCCACTAGCAATTTCAGTTTGCTTGTATTTTCTAACCATTGCTATAGCTGCTATATTAATGTAATTTTTAATTAGTTAATTTCAAGCTACCTTCACGACTTTGTCCAAAGTTGTATATATCGTATGGATTTTTGTCAGCTACCATTGTTTTTAATTTTTTTTTTTTTAATTATGTAAAAGCTGAATTTTATAGTTTGACAAAAAGTCCAAAAGTCTTTACACTATAATAAAAATTATAAAGAAATAACAAATGATCTCCTGTCACGAAGTTAATCCAGTCCATCAAGCCATTTAAGACCTGTATCACTGATTCTATTATGCTAGCTAATCCCTCCGTAAAACAGCGCAAGGCTCCAAAGTTGTTACTGAATTTTAAAAGATTATTTTAGTTAATGGACACTGGAACCTTTTTAGAGAAGTTCGTGTATGAAAATCAATTTCAAAACATATTTATCACTAAGGGTAAAAACTAAGAATTCTTGTCTGCCTCTTAATCTAACAAATATTTTTACACAGTGGTAAATCTGTACGTGCACTTCCACTAGTTGGCCTTTTGCATCATCCAATAGTTTGCCTCCATACATATTTTGATCAATGTAACCATGTGATAAATTATGTCTAAAATATGGTAAGTGTAATCTCAATTGCATATACATTGGAGCATGTCCAAACTTGTAACTAAACTATATTACTCTAGGATCACACGTACAATTTGCGAAGGATAAAAATAATATGAAATCACCAAAACGTCCTCTCTTACATAAAAGTTAAAGTACCCCTTATTTTGGAATATTAAAAATACATTATGCAACTTAGTCTTGAGTATACTGCAGCTTCTTTCTCTGTATTTAATGGACTATACTTTGTGAATTCATAATTGATTGCCCCTGAACTGTAAATATTGAAAATATTGAGACTAACCTATCAACAGTTCTTATTTGACGACATAGTTTTAATTTTCACTGCATGTTTCTGTGTTAATACTAGCGTCAGGTGAAATACAAAGTTATTCTGTTCGAGATAATTATAAAAATAAAATCACTGAAAACAAAATATAAAATAGGAAAAAACTAATAAAACAGTTCTGTTAAGTTACATAAATACATTGATAAGTAAACAAATCACTACTGTACTGGTTTGCCCCCTTTTTCTGTCTGAATAAGTCCCTCGCACAGATCAATGGTCTTTGGGGAATGGGCAGAGTAAGGTTAAGAAGGAGGATCGGCTTCTCCTTTATAAAAAATATAAAAAAATTAATAAAAAAACTACGGACACATTGAATATTTAACTTAACAGAACTGTATTATTCCTTTTCCATTTTACTTTCTCCCATATGCGTTAGCATAGAGAAGGTATTGTGATCGTCAAAAAAATGTTTACAAGTTGGTATAAAAATCCATTTTAAGGACCCCTGAAAAAAAAAGAAGCATTTTGGAGTCTGTCAGTATGTGCGTCTGTCTGTGTGTATGTGCAGTGCACTGGAGACCAAACGGATGGATAAATTTTTATGAAAATTTGGTACATAGGTGTACTTTAACCAATATCTCCAGACTATTTTTCACTTTTTTTTAATTTTAGTTTTTTTATGGGTAAAAAACATACAAAAATGGAATTTACTTAATACGGCTCTAAAGATTTTGAGTACCTTTTAAGGAAAAATGTAAATTACAATTTAAAATATTTTAGTAAAAACCGCATGTCTCTAACTTGACTAGGTTTTCAGTTATAGCAAAAAACATATTTGAGAATCAAATTGGTAATCTTCAAAGTTGTGATTTTTTAGAGTTTAATATGGGGAACAATTTGTATCAATTCTTTGAAACCATTTATTTATATTTTGTTTGCAATGTTTTAATTTTTATAATTATCATGAGCACAGTACGATGTTTAAATCTGTATTTCACCTAAAGATTGTAATATTATACCAAAACATGTCATGAAAAATAAAAATATGACATCAAATTTGAACTGTTAACAAGTTAGTCTAAACCTTTTTGATTATATATTAACATACTTCTTTAAAAATCATAATTTTAAAATTAAAAAATTACATTTTGAAAAAAAAATTGGTATTTATAGTAAATAACAAATGTTATTCGATTTCCTTTAACTATGTTTCCTTGGTGCTATTGATTTGTTTATTTATTTTTATTTCGTTTGTTATTTATTTTAAGATTACCTATATATTAAAGATATTTTATTATGATAAAATTAGTTGATCTCTCAAATAGCTATATGCTAGAGAGATTAAAAAAGACACTGCAATGTAAAAATAAATTTAAGAAATAATAAATGATTTTGAATTTGAATTTGAATTTGTCATAAATAAACAGTTGAATGTAGCAATACAGTAAGACTTTGATGTCTAACAAAATAATACGACAACATTTTTTTTTATCATTTCAAAACAATACTTTACAAAGAAACCTGATATAAATCCCTGCATGCCTATCCATCAGTTAAATATTAAGTAAGCAAGGTGATGTAATGGTGACCATTAGGTCAGTTGCGGCGTAGTGTGTTATCTAACCACAGTCAGGGATGTTATTGCGTCAGAAACAAAGCGGCTGTTGATGATTGACACGCAGGGACACTGATGACCGACTTTACACCGGCACGATACCGGAGACCCTCTAACACCAAAACAAATAGTCCCGGTGTTGTGGGGTTGGCGAGCAGCCAATCCGCTGGACAGCCATCTCTGGAATGTGGGGTCGTTGACACACGCGTCCCTGCTCTCACCAAAATGCACATAAATGGGTCCTTCCGATGATCCCAAAATTAAATTCCCTCGTCGATTGCAACATGGGTTTATTCCCAATGGAAGAAGGGGGGGGGGGGTTTTAAGTTTTCCTTGAACACGTAGTAAGCTCTCAGGTGAAGAACTGATTGTTTTAGACATATTACATCGGTGTGGGTGTTTTAAGTTTTCCTTGAACACGTAGTAAGCTCTCAGGTGAAGAACTGATTGTTTTAGACATATTACATCGGTGTGGGTGTTTTAAGTTTTCCTTGAACACGTAGTAAGCTCTCAGGTGAAGAACTGATTGTTTTAGACATATTACATCGGTGTGGGTGAAAGTTATTTTTATTTGCACAGTTCTTATTTTGCAAATAAAAATAATAACTAAGAATAAATAAGAACAAAAGGCTAGGTAATATGCCTTTCGAATATTTCATTACTGTGATACAAATGGTCCATCTTATGTCGTATTTTCTGTATTATGATTGTTTACTATTGAACTAAGTTATGACAATAATTGTGATAAGTGAAGTATTTGCTATTGTATGCTATTATACTGAGAGTTTTTTGATTATTTATATATTTTTCAAAAACATTTAACATTTACTTAATTTTTTATGACTCATTAAACTACAGAACTAATTTTAATAAAATAACAATACAAGCTGGAAATTGTTGTTTTTATTTTATTTTTATGTTAAGTGTTTTTATGTTTCATTTTCAACATATGATTTTAAATGTTAGTTATGGGACAGAGAATAAAAAATTTTTCATTTCGTCCAACGTAAACATTTAATTCTGGTTCGGATCCCACTTGAAGCTGTAGGTCCCTTAGTTGGCCTGGCTATTGGGCTATTAATAAATAGCTCTTTCAGAGGAACAGTCAACCTCAGTTAGTAACAACAACTACACTCATTAATCTACAATCTTCAGTATTGTACACTCGTTCACCCGTCATATTCGTCCATATCTTCTTCCATATCCATATTGTTCCTCTTGTTCATCCGGAATTACGTTACCTATCAAAGCTTGAAGCTCATCAAAATCACTTTGCTATGACTTCGGTGAACAGTAGGTAACATTTTTAATGGCTGAAGAGATATGATTTTCTTGATTTATGTTATCGTATTTTGAGTTACCAAGTGTTGTTTATGGTCTTTGAACACTAATCAATATATGTCCCTTTTATAGTTTTATTTACTTATTGTTCACATTTTATTATATAAACACATTTTAAATATTAAACAAAATGTGCAATTAATTCGTTAGAAATTACAACGGGAAAGTTGGTAATTTTAAAAAAAGAGTAAAAAATAATAATGCTTAAAAACTTCACTACAATCTACATTACACCACTGCACCCTATCCCATCATACGTAGCGGAGTAACTAAACAGGAAATTAATAAATACTGTACAAGGTGCCCCCCCCCTGTAACTTTTGAACGGAATGAAACAATCCAATATACTTTGGGGGATAGTTATGTAATGACTAACGATGATTTTTGCACTATATGAGAATTTAACTCCTCAACCCAAGATTTCCTTGGAGGGCGAGTCCAAAATTTCAAATATAAACCCTCATTTTAAAGGTCTTTATAAAATAAGAAGAATGCCGCAAACTAGAGGTCTCTATCTCAATCCAGTACAAAACTACAGTCTGTAGAAATTTAAATTAAAAATTAATTTAAAATCGAAAAAACCGTTTAGAATTAAAGCAGGAATAAGGTAAGTTTAGAAAAACAAAAAATCTAATCAAAGAGATTATTATCAAGCAAGTAAAAAGGTCGACTCAAAAGTCCGAACAGATGAGTGAACAAAACCTTTGTTTTTTAGCGTAACTTTTTAATAAACTTTCGGCAGGCTGTAGTTTTGTACTGGATTGAGATAAAGACCTCTAGTTTGTGCCTTTGTTCTTCTTTCATAAAGACCTTTAAAATGAGATGTCATTTTTTTCATTGAGGTTTATATTTGAAATTTTAGACTTGCCCTTCCAACAATTTTGGGTTGAGGAGTTAAGTTCTCAAACAGCGCAAAAATCATTATTAGTTATTAAATAACTATCCCTTAAAATATATTGGTTTGATTCTTTCCGTTCAAAAATTACAGGGGGGCTTTTGGGACACCTTGTATAGACTTAATTCCGTACGCGAACCGTACCCCAAAAAATTTCTCCAATTTCCCGATTAATTCCTCAAATTTCATGAAAATAAGATATCTTGATTATATTCATATAAAGATTAAATGATGGTGTGGGAAATGTTTGGTGGTAATACGAAAAACATTACATTCTCTGGGTGTTAATGTTTACATTAGGAGAAATGTAAACAAATTTACCTGGGCTCCACCCCAAAGGCTCTAGAGGTACAATGATTTTCATCTCAACATTGCTTTTATTTATACACACAA